>VDFB02320959.1:0-70137 GCA_007258455.2 Sequoia sempervirens | reverse complement strand
TTGAGTTGGAAAACTCAGGCCTACTAATTATGTAGTCGTTGTATCTTCATTGCAGAGTGCAATAACTAGTTGAACTTCTGGTTGGAAATCTGCAAAAACTTGTTGGATTTTTGGTTGAATGTGTGTTGTAGTTTCAGCACCCTCATTGCATTCTACTACAACATCACTTGCCACATCCCTTGCATCATATCCCCACACAAAACCATCTATTACATCCTCATTGTAACCAAGTAGACGCAAGCATGTCTCTGCTGCCATAACATCGTCTTCATTTTCCATTGTGACCGCTTCATCTTCTATTGTAGGAGTTGCAACATCATCTTCAACAACATAGCCCTCACTTGGCCCCATGTCCCTGTCAAGGGTTGACCAATTAAGTGGCCAAATTCTTGTTCTACAGAACCCACTAACAATGTTGCTTGGTTTTAATGCTTTTTTGAAAGCTTGGCTTGCAAGAGTTTCCAACTCTTCACATCCGATATCAATATGTGGGTTTGCAGCTTGTCGTATGGTTCTTTGCTCTTTGAAATATGCCTTGAATGGAGAAAAAATTTTGACATCCAATGGTTGCAGCTTGTGACTGGTATGAGCAAGCAACGTTAGTAGGTTTATTCCTAATTTTCTTGATTCTTCTATGGTCTTGAAATCCACGTGGCTTCCATGACCGTCAAAAATGAGAAGGGCCTTGTTTGTCGATGAAACCCCACCAGGGATATTAGCTACAAAATGGTCTAACCATTTGACAAATAGTTCCTTTGTCAACCAAGCATGTTCTTGGACTGCCATCAATGCCCCTATCTCGCAATTTATGATATAGTTATGCATGTGCCTCTTTGATTTAAACAGGTAGAACCCAGGAATACTTAACCTTGCTACACTTACACAAGCCAGCACTATGATCCACTCTCTACTTTTTGATACCAAATGTTGTACACATTTTGCACCCAATTTGGCAATAACTCTCATGCCACAGTTTCTACCATCCTGAATACCAGTCTCATCACAGTTCCATATTCGGCTTGCTCCATAGTGGTTAAGGTTGACCATATTCTCGAGGTTGTCGTAGAATGCTTGCACGACAGAAGGATGAACCATAATCGCTCTATCACTGTCGACTCCTTCAGTTGTTTTGATTGTCAAATTTGGGTGCCTTCTTCAAAATCCTACCCATCATGACCTCCTGGGGATCCCATTTGTGAAAGGATTGAGCCGACTTGTAGTTATATGGGAAACTATGGCTTGTAGTTGATTTACTTGTAGTATGTGGCCCAATTATGCCATGTCCTTGCACCATTGGACAACTTCAGTCTCCTCCTCTTCAGATAAAATGGTACGTGGACCCCTCCTCTTGGTGACGGTAACTCCTAACAACCACGCCCTTAAACTGCTAGGTGGCATACCCCACTTGATTGTTGTTGCCATGATTGACATGTTGTTTTCTTTGACACTTTTAACTACTCCTTCCATATCAGCATATGTCCACTACCTAATGGGTATAGGTGAGGGCAGTTGCACAGCAGGTTGAACATCTGGTTGAATAGGAGGTTCGGCTTTTGTTGTGTTGGTGGCTTCATCTGTAGAGTTAGGAACATCTTGTTGGCTAGGAATTGCATGCACTTCCTCAGCAGCCTCTGTTTCAACGAAGTGCACCCCATGAGTGACTCTAATGGTGTGTTTTCCTCTTCCTACAACCCTTGTTGTCCTTCTAGCAGGTTCCATGATTTTCCACTTAACCTACACGGACAGTAAAAATTGAATAACTTGTTAGTGCAGCAAAGAATATATCATTGTCTACATATATATATATATATACAATCTGATAAGAACATATCATTCTCTGCAAAAATATATATACAATCTAATTAGAGTTCATATCATTGTCTGCGAAGCTTCATGTGATTAAATTTCGTAGTGATTATAATGTAGGGATTGAAGAATCTGACAAATCTATATACCCATTTTATTTCATGTATTATAATTACTAAAATAAGCGTGTCTACCCATTAACTGTATGATCCATAAAACCCATACGTTTCCTTGAGATTATACGGCATTTGACACTATACCCATTAAATTTCATAGCAGTTATGCTTGAGTGAGTTTATTGTTTTAAATCATTACATGTGATTGGATTCATATAATGAAATACCAAAAAGCACAAGCGGATTCAAACCGATCACCGCCAAATAGGAATAATTCGCAGGATCAAATTTCTACAGGTTTACCATGTTAATAGAAATGATTATAGTCAAACCCTTAATGCCATATAGAGAAATAATTTTTAAACACACCAAAATGCACTCAAACATTGTCGAACCCAACAAAAATTCACTGTTGAACAAACAATCTTGTAAGTGAAGAGAGGTGGATCAAATTTCTACCGGTCACATGTAAACCCTACATGGCTCGATGTAATTAAGAAACACTACATAGCATGACTATATATATATATATACATATATACATATATATACATATATATGTATGTATATAATATATGCATATACTATATATACATACATATATGTATATATATGTATATATACATACATATATATGTATATATATGTATATATATATATATATATATATGTATATATGTATATATATATATATGTATATATGTATATATATATATGTATATATATATATATATCTTATGTAATAATATATGTATGTATACAATCTTATAAGAATATATCATTGTCTACAAATATAGGAATTACAATTAGAGACAAATGATATATTCTATCAGTATATATATATATAGTCATACCATATATATGTACAATTTGAAAAGAATATGTCATTGTCTTTGAAGATTCATGTGATGAAACCTCGATGCCAACTGAAACCCATTGTTCAACATACAAAATGCTAGGAGAAAGGTAAACAAATTAACAAGATATGCATCTAAGTTTGCTAGGATGAAGAAATAGAGGAGTTATTTTGGCCTGCAAAGAATGCAGTGAAGTGTTATAAAAATCATGGCATTTTCCATGACTTTAAAATTCATGGCATTTGCCAAGAAATCACCAGTCATGGTATTTTCCATGGTATTTAAAATACTTCTAACGGCATGCACTCCAGGCCAAGAGAGTTATGATGCATCTACATCAGCATGGGTCGTCGGGCAATTTTTACGTCTACTACATGGTACATTTTTACGTCGACTACATGCCATTGACTTGGACAGTAGCGTAATGCAAGGATAGTCATAGAGCAAGGTGAAAGTATTTGATGGTATGGAAGTATATGATGAAACACTACACGGCATGACTGTATATATATATATATATATATGTATGTATGTATGTATATGTATATGTATGTATGTATATATACAATCTGATAAGAATATATCATTGTATTTGCAGAGAATAATATACTCTTATTAGATTGTATATATATATACAATCTGATATGATGAAACCATACACGACATGACTGTATATATATATATATATATTTGTCTGCAAATTGTAATCCAAAAACCACTCAATAAATTGGGACAAAAACTGTATACTCATGATTAAACTTCATGATTATTAAAGAGGGATTCAGAATAAAACTGTGATATGATTAAAAAATGGGTAATGTTGTTGTTGTTATTATATTTGATGTATGCTATAATGATGCTATTATTATCTTTGATTTATGATGAATGCGGGTGAAAAAAATGTAACTGTGATATGATTAAATAATGGATAATGCTAAGTTGAACAATTGACTGAAAATAGAATAATTTGTATGCCTGAAAATAATGTAAACACTGAGTACATAAATATAAAAGAGTATATTGAATAATGAAACAGATAACATAAATGTAAAACAATATGCCTGAAAATAATGTAAACACTGAGTACATAAATTTAAAAGAGTATATTGAATAATGAAACAAACAACATAAATGGAAAACAATATGCCTGAAAATAATGTAAACAGTGAGTATTTAAATATAAAAGAGTATATTGAATATTGAAACAGACAACATAAATGTAAAACAGTATGCTTGAAAATAATGTAAACACTGAGTACATAAATATAAAAGAAAATATTGAATAATGAAACAGACAACATAAATGTAAATCTAGCATACTGATAAATAAAAACATGAATTTACTTATTCTGGGTGTTCTGACCTAAATAAGCTCCCTTTTAAGAGGAATGTGCAGAAGTTGCCTTAGTAAGCTCTGAATTTTGCAGAGGATATTCAGTGAAAGCAGAGGAGAATTCGTAACAAAAATGACCCTGGAAATTCCCTCTTATAAAATCATTCGAATGTGTAAATTGAATGCATTGAATTGTGGTGGTTGAGTTTCAAATTTGAATTTTCATGGGAAACAATCTGTCATTTCATTTTGCAGTGGCCATTTATGTCTGAGTTCTATCGTGGTTTTTAGGAAATCAATTTTATATTTGGTTTAATTGACAAAATAGGTGGCTTTATTAAATTCAGTCATATATATGAATTATAATATGTTTTTTGGTATATTAGGGAGCCTTACACCATTAACTGTGTGTGCAGGTACTAAAAGTAGATGGAGTTAATGCATGAAGATGTGAAGGGAAGTGTGGGTTTATGTGCAATTGATAGCTCATAAAGCTGATCAATGTTTTGCATTATGTCAGAATGTGCACCATTAACTGTTCATAATGTTTTAAATTATGTGACATTGTGCACCATTAACTATTTATGTATTCATGTAAATACAATGTAGTTGAAGCTTTCAGCCACTTGCATGGAGTGGTTATTGTAAACATCAATGTACTTTAATTAATTCAAAAATGACTTTATTTTGTGCAACTTGTCTTGTGTTGAAAACATATATGCACCAATATATGTTTAAACTTGTTTTTTTTTTTGTTAGCTACACATTTAGTAGTGAACATATACTGGTGTAATTTGCAATTTTTTATTGGCATAATTAAAACATTGTAATGACTAAAATGTAAACGGTTATTGGGGGGTCAGGTGAACAAGGAGTAAACAATAATTGGATCATGGGCAGCAATTGGGTCATTTCCCCTACCTCATTTATTTTCATCCCTTTCAGCTCTTGAAAGGGTTTCACTTTAAATCTGGAATTTGGCCTTTGGAATTCCACAAGTCTTGGCCCCTGTTTTGAATTTTTTAATGTTTCAGTTGTTCTAATGTATGGTTTTCAAATTTTTGTTTACGGTTGTAAAGTATTTATCTAAACTCTTCTTTTTTTTTATGTGTTTAGGAATATTTGTATATGCATAATATTTTTTAAAAAAATTTAATACTAGCACTTGCATTTAAAAGAGGTTCAAGAATTACGTCGATAGATAGAAAACTATATGTACGTTAATATGTTAGAGAGTAGGGTATGATTGGCATGTGTTTGAAATTTTAGTTGTATGTGGCTGGATTAAACAATTAATAATAAGTGTTAAATAATAGAATGAAATAAACTTAGGCAAATCTAGTTTTTTTCCTTAAAGAAATTTAGTATTATCTGATTTTGAAATATTTGTATATAGATTTAAAACATAAAGCAATGCAAATGAAAAAGAAAGTTCCATCAAAGTGAGATTTTAGAGGCTTTCACTTGATATTTTGGAGGCTTTTAACATTAAAGGGTACTTGGTTTACCATTAAACGACAACTAAAATTTGTTTTCCAATGACTCAAGAGTGGTTTGCAAGACTTGTTTTAGGCTCAAATCTCACACTATATGGTAGCCTATCCGCTAATTAAATTGTGAAGGATTGAACTTGTATAGAATATGATTCCTGTATAAAGATTAGTTTGTTTAATATTTTTTATCTGACATTATGTGAAATATTATGATATCTATATATATATATAAATATAAAATTAACTTTTAAATTTATATATAGTATTGTTATTTTATTAATCTATATATATTTTTCAAAATATTAAAGAACAAGCAAAGAGTGATGGTAAATTTTATATTTCATGAAAGAGCATGGACCAAGTCTACCAATTAACTTAGTTACAAACCAAGAAAAATCAAGTAGAAAGCAAGAATAAAAAATAAAATAATGACCAAATGGGGAAAAGAAAATTATAAAAAAAATTAATAAAAGAATTTTAACAAAGAATTTGGACTAAATGCGTTGGGCAAGACAAACGTTTAAAAGAAACCGTTACATTAAATACTTATTAGGACCTCATAATGGGGTTCAAGATCCATTTAAAAAGATATGCATGACCACTTGGCCCCACACACAGGCTTAAAAAGACACTTAGCTCAACATCCAGGGAGAAAAAGATATGCATGAATGAATGAAGACTTTTAATAGCATCCACGAGGCCAAATAGCCTACGGGACCCACAAATCAACAGTAGAATAGAACACCACAACAATCTGAAACAGAAACCACTGCCCATCAATTACTTGATCTCCCTTTCCTTCTATATCTTGGATCTTTTGCTATGTATTTTTACTAAGTAATCAACACTTTTTGATATTTTCTCTGCTTCAAACAAGCTGTATAAAGTGTCCACATTTAGAATCTTGATATAATTGACCTGAATATCCATATAAGCTGGACATTCCATGATGTAATGTCATTTCATCTCTACAATCTCTAAAGTACAAAACCTGCATATCCTATCAGCCCATTCTTCTTTAGGTGTCATCCACCTACCAGTTTCACATCTTAGTTGTTGCGAACTAGTTCTTAGCTGAGCTATTAACATTTTTGCTTTCTATTTTATTTTTGCTCCTATATAATTTTTTGAGTATGGTCATATGAGGGATTAAAGTGCTTGATGTAACACTCTCTCCTTAATAACTCCCTCGCCCACATGCTTAACATAGAAACTTGGCTCACCATCTACCACCATCTACTTTAAATTTCTTACAAGTGGCGTAGTTTTTAAGAAATCTCTTTATTAAATAATTTAAAATTGAGGATTTATGGCTCTCAAGAATCAAGAGTTACAGTTTGAAGGTTTACCGTAACATGGTTGGGCTTAACCAGCACACTCTAGACATTGATCATGCTTAGGTGGTTGTTGTGGGCCCAACTAACCCATCTCACCTATTGTTTTATGTTTTCATTCACCTTTAGCAAGCCGTTTCTTTTCACCGTTAGTAGGTTGTTTCTGTTCACATTAACATTCAAATTTTTCCTACGCAGTCCATTTCACCACATTCAAAAACAAGCTTTCCAACCCCATCGGTTTTCATTTTTCAGTTCCCTCGCAGCTATACAAAAATGGGAGCATTGGAACAGAGTATGGACATCTATCAAAGCATAATGAACAAGGGATTATTCAAATATTACATCTAGAAATGCTTTGGTAAACATGTATGAAAAATGTGGAAGCATAGATAGGCACATTAATTGTTGGCAAGATGCCACAAAGAAATTTGGTCTTGTGGAATGTTATGATTGTAAGATATGCACAAAATGCATTTGTTGAAAATAATTTAAAAACTTTCAATCAAATGTGATCAGCAAGTGTAATGCCAGACTTCACAATCTTTTCCAGCACCCTCCCTGCATGTGCTAAAATGGGAGCTTTGGAACAGGGTATGGACATCATTACAGGATAAAGGAAAGAGGAGATGTTGTTGTTGCAACTTCCCTAGTAGACATGTATGAAAAATGTGGAAGCACAAACAAGGCATGTGAGTTGTTTGACCGAATGCCTCAAAAAATGTGGTCTCATTAAATGCCACGATAGCAGGATATACGCAAAAGGGATTTGTTGAAAAGGCTTCAAAAGCTTTTGAGCAAATGCAATTGGCAGGTGTAAATCCATACTCCGCAACCTTTTCCAACATCCTCCCTATCTGTGCCAAAATGGGAGCTTTCGAACAAGGTATGGACATCCATTCAAGCATAAAGGATAGAACAATTTTTTTAAATGTTGATGTGGTGGATGTGTGGATCTGTTTTCTTGCTGCCTACAGATCACATAAGAAATCAAGCCTAGGAGTATTTACAACAATTTTACTTTTTTATTTGAATCTTAAAAAAGATGTGAGAAAATGGTAAGGAGATTGATGAAAGATAAGGAATTAAAAATCTCTCTGGGTGTAGTTGGATTGAAGGCCATAAAATGGTATGTGCTTTTTATGTAGGAGACATATGGCATTCACAAACATAGTAATTTTATGCAAAGTTGGAGAAGTTGGTTTGGGAGATGAATACAATAGGGTATTTTCCAAATGCAAGACACTTAGTGGTACAGAAAAGGAGGGAAAAAATTATTTCTCTACCACCATAGTGAAAAGTCGTCAAATTCTTTTGGTTTTCCAGACATGTTAGTTATAACAACTATTAGACTTGTTAAGAACCTTCGAGTATGTGTGAATTGTCATATTGCAATGAAATTTATCTCCAAGATTGTTACAATTCCTACTTCTAATGATTAGTTTAGCTGATTTCATGAAGAAGAAATGAACTCACTTGCACACATATTTTGCCATGGATCAGTCAAAGGCCTTGTTAATTCATGAAGATTAATTTATTGTATGAAGTTATTTTGAAAATATTTGCTTATCCTAGAATGATAAGGAACAATATTTAATAAAGTTTCCACTTATTTATTCGTTGCAACACCATTTCTAATTTAAGATAAAATCAAAGAACTCCTTTGTTGATGTTTGTCCTTTTGAGCATTTATCTTACATATCATTCTTAGTGAAAGGACTCTATTGTTATTCTAATTTATTTATTTTTTGATTTTGTTGCCTATAGAGTCCCTCATTAATATTTCATCAAAGATTTATATTTTTTCCCTATATTTTTTATGTGATGTCTTTTCCTTGCCCCATTCTAGGTGATGGTGGGGCCTATATTAGTAAGTGCAAATTTATCTAAGTTGAGTGCTTCCTTTCTTAATAGAACCATGTTTTGGCCAACATTTATAACCAATCTAAGAATTCATTTAATAGACCCCTTTATTAAAAAATGTTCTAGTTGTAGTGTTTTGTCATTCATTATACTTGTCACATGCCTAAATATCTCAAACTATAGAAATTTATAAGTGTTGGGGGTGATTGTGTCTACTTGTAGCCTTTATTAGGTTTATAGCAATATACTTTCCCTCCATTCCTTAAAACCCAACATTTTCATTTTCTTGAGACCTTTGACTATTTTAGTCTTTTAGACTTCTCATTACCTAGGTACTTTATCATGGCTTTACCCACGGTTACACTTCCTACTTTGTCTTTGCCTTTGGCCCTAGGATTTTAGGTCTCCATGTTATCATGTTCTTCTTAAGCTATAAGACTAACCCATGAACCTCAATTATTCTCCTCTTACACTTTTCATGCTTTCTCTTTTTAGCATTGAGTATTCACCATTCTTAATTCTTAATTTGAGGATTCACTTTTCCTTTAAGTCTCAAAATCTCGGACTTTTATTATTTTCCGTACTCATTTCCCTCACCCAAATTCCCATATCCATTCCTCCTTGTGGAACCCATACTTGTAGGATTACTCATACCATCATACCCAAAAGGCATAAGGTATTTGGTAAAACCAATATCTAAATCTTGAAAATATTCCATCTTATTTCCTTTTCTCTTTTTTATTCTAGTGTTTGGCACAACACATTAATGACCCCTAACTCATTTCTCTTGAGTCATAGATTTTTGGAATTCTATATTTTCCTTTACAAAAAGTACAACTATGCAAAATGTGGAAACATAGACAAGGGGCGTGAACTATTTTGAGACCACATTTCTTACTTGTTTACAATGTGAATTTTGTATCTTTATTATATTCTACATTTCTCCAAACTTTCAACATTCTTTTGTTTTTTGTTATCTATTCTACCTTTTTCTAAAAAATGGCATGCAATAAAGACATGGTTGCACTCTACAAGTGTGTCAACATCCTTATATCAAAATTGGACTTTGTTCCTCCTATTAGCAAATTGAGTTTTTTCAATAAGCCCCTCTTATTATTTTCCATCAACTAGCTTATGTAGTTTCCATATTTCATTCTTATTATCTTTTAAATGTCTTTAAACAATCTTGTTATTCATAAATTTAATTACTAGTGAGTCAACTAATTTCTTATTGTATTCATTTCCCAATTGAGTCCCATTTAGAATAATAATTTAGTATAAGTAAGACATGTTAAACAATATAACTAGAAAGAAAAATTAAAAAAAAATTAGTTGGTATAGAATTTTTGTATGTTTTTATTAACTAAACCCATTTATGATAAGTTGCTAGTTGAATCTTATGATAGATAACTGAAAAGGATTTCCTACATTTAAATTTTGTAGGCATAGATCTATTTTCTATCTATATTTGTATTGAACTTGATATGAATCCTAACCTTCATTATTTATTCATTTCTTCATCTTCAAAAGAAAATTTCTCTCTAAACAACAAAATCTTATTCTAATGTCTGAAAATTAGTTAATTGTACTTTCAATTTTGTCACCATTCAACAAAAATTTCTTTTTGAGTAAACATAATTATAGTCACAACATATAGAAATCTTCAAAATTAGGTTAGTGCCAATTTACTACACTATTGTCTCTGTCTATTATTTTCATTGAAAAATAAAAACTACATTTTTCTACTCAAATTTTGTATAGTATACAAGGATGAATCATTTTTGTTCTTCTTTGATAGAGATTATTATCCTTCTTTTACCATCCCTTTCCCATAAATTATCTCTTATAGGAACCCTCATCTAAACCTATCCATGTACTTTCCTTCCTTTTCCCTCTTTTATTATGCTTCCTCCATTGTCATCCATCCCACATGATGCCACATTCTACATGTCTCATAATGATGACCACTTTGATAATGAGCCCCTATTAGATAATGCTAAGCTTGTTACTCACAAAAAATGACCACCACTTGTGTCTCCTCCAAAGTAGCCTACCTGATGATGCCACTAATCCTAAATCTCTTCACTTGCATACTCTTGAACAAATATCATCATTACCCATCTTGAGGGGATAGATTTATTACAAGGTATAGGATATATTATCCATATTCATCTCCCTTTATAGTCTGATTCTTGTACCTGCATCCCTCTCTTCTAGCCAAACTCTTTTATTTTTCCTACCACTCAATATTCCTTCACCTAAATTTTCATGCATATTCCTCATCCAGCCCACATTCCTACTATTTATGTCCCTCTCTCTTCATTCCTCATTTTAACTATGATCATGTCCCTTTAGGCAATTGCTTTACCTCATAACCCTATGAGCCACCCTCTCAAACCTCACCCTTCACTTATCTTGCTTGATCCTCTCTTACCAATTTTTCACTCCCTCTCCTATCCTACCCTTAACCTCAAAACCCTTGCCACATTATTATCATAACATGAAAAAAATTGTGTCTCCTATCCTCAACATCCCAACCTATGCCCCTAACCTTATCATCTTCCATGAAATACTATATATCTATTCTCTCATCATATTATACCCTAGGGGATGGAACCTTAAACCTCGTCCACAACATAATATGTTTGGCTACAATAAATTATCCACAAGAACCATATCTCATCATGCTAAACATAGACATACATGTATAATTGGATAAGAGATCCTAAGATAATGTTCAATCCTTTATAGATCAATGTGCATTGATTATTAGTTTCATAATCAATTCTTAGCTAAGATTTTTCTCTATTCATTAAGGAAAAAACCTTATAATGTTTCTACTCTTTATCTACCTATTCTATGGGTTCCTTCCATTATCTCACTTATCTTTTCATGGAACAAATTCAATTCAACATAGGATTGCATGTCAGTTTCATCAATGTTACACATTACAATCAAGGAACAAATGAGAAGGTGGTGGATTTTATATTCTATTATTAATTCCTTCTTTCATAGATATCATATCTTCTTCTCGACTCTAATGTTGAGAGGGTATTATTAAGAATATTTTCCCAAAGCTTTGCAATCAAAATATCTTGCATAAATATCCAAATTTTGTAACACTTTGTACCACCTTGTATGATTATACATAGGTGATAGATCAATTTAAGGTTATCTCCTCTTTAACCTTGATGCCTCTATTTCTTTAACCCTCTCATCTTCTCAAGAAACCAATAATTCTACAAATAATAGCACCAATAAGTTATAATTTTATCCTTAATCCAACCCTAATAATTAACTAAACTAATTGAATATGCCTTACTCCTCCTCTTCATCAAACTTACTATCTCCCTTCATTCACAAGCTAGCTTTGATTGGATGAAGCTATAAATAATACCAAATCCATCTTTCACATGAGTTTCATTCCAATAACCTTATCCAACTTCATCCTATCCAAACCTTGAATCCTAACCTCTTCTTATTTTACCAATTTTTTCAATTCAAGTTTTAGTTTATAGACTTATTTTGCGATGAAACCTACCTTACTATTATCCTCTCCTTTTTTTTTTCTTAATTAGCTCTTTGGACTTCCTTATCACTAAATCATGTTCCCCTTTACCTAAATATTATTTTTCATCTTCACTCTCATAAGATTATCCTAGGATATCCTTCTACTAATCCAACACTAGTAATTACTAAAGTTCCTTTTCTCTTTTCTTAAGTTTCTACATGGCCTTTTTTCTTGATTTTTTCCCATTTTCCCTTTGTATTAGTTTTCCAATTTCTATTTTGTCAATGAGGATTCTCCTATTCTAATTTTGTTTTCTATATTTGATTTCTTACATTGTCGAACATTTGCTCCTCTACTTTAGTTATTCATTACTAATTTAGCATCATAGGTTAAATTTTGACTAGACTATTATTCACCTTTTAATCATGATACCAACACATTCTTATGGAACTATTAAAATTGGGAGAACTATAAATATCATGTGATTTATCACCACAAAAATCACATGTGGATTTTCCTCCTTTTTTTTCTTCTACACTAATCAGAATAATGTCCTAATTTACCATAGTTATAACATGTTGGTGTTTTGGTCCTTCCTCTTTCTCTAGTACCTCTATTATTATTATTATTATTATTATTATTATTGTGGTAGCCTCCCCTACCACCTCATTCTCAATAGTTATTAGGATAACTCATAGAGTACATCCTATATCTTGAAATTGCAGTACCATATAGTGTATATTGTTAGGTGGTCTTATACTTTTTCTTAATTAAAGTTCCCACTATCCATGTACCAAATAAAAATTGAATGCTCTTATAGCTAAACCCTATGCTCTCTTCATACCCGTATAAAAAAATGCTTCCCTAGTAAATCCATAAACCATTGGTTCATATTCATCTTCTTCATGAATTGACATTGGACACCTATTTGTGTCATGTTTTTCCCACTTTATACTTTACAATATATTTTTACTATCTTTCTAGGGGATTTCTCAATTTCTAGTATGGTATCCCTCTTCATGCCTTTGATTATCAAGCATTCATTCCTTGGATGATCTTCCCTACTGTTATTTTATAACCAAATTTTACTTCTTGTAGGTGGGGGAGAAGTCTCAACTTTCTCACCTTTCATCATAATTTCTTACTTAACAATACGTTTTTTAATTCTAATTTGAAATTATCAATTTCATCATTTCCCACTAAATCATTATCCCATATATTTGAATAGGATTCTATTATGTTGATCAATTCTACTACATCCTTATATGAAAGGAAATACTATCATCTACTTTTGCTATAATGTGGGAGTTTAACCTTAAAATAAAACACTCAATTCATTTCTTTTATGTCAAAGTTTCTTCTAGCTTTCTAACCACACTTTTAAATCATTGTTCATAATATTTCACTGATTCCTCCTTGGTTTTTGTCATCTTCCATATTTTATTTGTTTTTTGTTCATACATTAGGTGAGTGGAAATTTTCAAAAATAAGCCACTCAATTATTTCCATGTTTTATCATGCTTAGGGCATTCTTTAATGTATTATCTTAGTGCCTCATCATTGAGGGTCTCCACAAATTATATAATTGGGTTTAGTCATCATCAATTCCAACCCAACTCCAATGAAAGTCCAAGGTAAAGAGATGTTCACTAACATCCTTGGTGTATTTACCAAAAATAGGGAGCTTAATTTTATGTGCATCCATATTTGGATTATCCTTTCTCCTAATCTATTCTCTACTATTGGATCTCTTTCTCTCTTTTTATCATGGCTTCTTTGCCTAGTTTCACTCTTTTTTTACTTGACCAAAGTCTTTTCTCTACTATTATCCCTTGGAAATTGAACATCTAAGAACTCAATTCCTAATATCCGTGACAAATCTCATACACAATTGCCTCTTGATAATGTTTGTCTAACCCAATTAAGGGTTCACTACATGGTCTCTTTAGAAATTCTTCTTGATTTTGACAACATGGGAGGTGACTCTTAGTCCATGAGGTTCATCTCCTCATACTGTCTCTTTAGCTTGGGGAATGTGCTAGTTGATAACATATCATTAGTAAATTGATTTATCTTTAATTTTCTTTTAGTTGCTTTCTTCCTCAACCTAGGAATTGCTCTCATGTATCATCTCCAAAGTTTCCTTGGAAAACTCTAAAAAATTTGTACTTCTTTTACTATATTGCTAAATATTCTCTCATCTTCTTCACCTATTAACAACTGCTTTAATTCCTCCCTTATTTATTTTATCTTCTTCCCCATAGCAACCACATCTATAGTATTCCTACAAATAAGGTCAAACTTCTCTAAATTCATTGTTGCCTTATATTCTTTCAATTGTCTTATCATTTTAGTTATATTTTTCTCTATAGATCTCATTTAGGTTATAAACCAATCTATTTCTTCAATATTCATCAATGTCATGTCCATTAAGGATCTACCTATCTCAATACTAGGGTTTTTATCAAGTACATCCCTCTTGATGCACTCTCTTGATGATTCTCACACTTTTCTAACCTTTTCCATTATCTTTACTCTTAGTCCTAGGATCGTTTCAATGTTCTTTCTTCTTCCTTCTTCTTTTCTATCACGATCATTAAATTCTCTTCAAAACCTATCTTGATCTAACCAATAAATTCTTTTACTCTCTTATTATCAAAAATTTTCATAAATATTTAATTGATTTAATTTATCCATTCTTAACTCCTTTCTTTTTAATACCTTAATTTATCAAGTGGTAGTACAAGACACTTACTAATACCACAACTTGCTTTCTAATACCTACAATGATTTCATTTCCTCTTCATGAAATCAGTTAAACTAATCATTAGAAGTAGGAATTGTAATAATCTTGGAGATCAATTTCATTACAGTGTGACAATTAACACATACTCAAAGGTTCTTAACAAAGCTAATAGTTGTCCTAGCAAGCATGTCTAGAAAACCAAAAAAAATGAAACTTTTCATTATGATGATAGAGAAATAATTTTTTCCCTCTTTTTCCACACCACTAAGTCTCTTGCATTTGAAAAATACCCTATTGTCTTCATCTCCCAAACCAACTTCTCCAACTTTGTGTAAATTTACTGTGTTTGTGAATGTCATATGTATCCTACACAAAAAGCACATACCATTTTATGGCTTTCAATCCAACTACACCGGGAGCTTTTTAATTCCTTATCTTTCATCAATATCCTTACCATTTGTTCACATAAAAAGTAACATTGTTGTAAATGTTGGGTTTGGTGAAGCCCAAATTGGCAAGTTGCTCAAACAAACTGGATAAGGTTGCCTTTTGCCTCTATTGGCAAGTTTCTCTCATGAATTGATTTTTCCATTTATTGGAATGGAGACCATTTTATAAATGTTGTTGATGTGTTGAACATGGGATGTAACTTAAGAATTAATAAAGAGATTCTCCTGCTGTTGAAAGTGGATGTAGGCAAATTGCGAACCACTATAAAATTTGTGTCTCTTGTCTTGTTCTTGATTTTTCTGTTTTTCTTCTATTTCTTTGCTCATTTTAATATTAACAATTGGTATCAGAGAGCTCGGCTGAAAATCTGAAGAATTTCCTGAGCTATGGAAAGTATTGAGCTGATGGAAGACGGCTCGCTGAAAATCGGTGAAGAATTTCCTCGCTATGGAAAAGTATTGAGCAGAGATGGAAGACAAATGGGTGCTAGATCCTAAGCCGGATGTTTTTATATAGTGAAGAGACAAGATGAAGTGCTAGATGAAGGGAGTTTCAGATGATGAAGATGACGGTGATGAAGATGATGAATGCATATGGAAGAAAGTCCCAACTGGGATGATTGGGTTCAAGCTCTCATGTCTTGGTCGTGTGGCTCTAGATTGAGTGATGATGAAGTGGGAGCTATTCATCAAATGTTTCTGGATGAATTAAATGATGAAGTTGATTCTATTATTGAAGAATTTCTTGCCAGTTTAGATTTAGAAGATTGGGAAACACGGAAGAAGAAAGTATCATTTGCAAAGGCTGTTGATATTTTTTATTATGAGGAGTATGAAAATTTGAAGAAGAGCAATAACTATAGAAAAATGCAGCGATCCAAAAGGAGAAAGAAGGCAAGAGAGGAAGATGGGGCAGAGGAACTAGAGGAGGGAAGTTCTGAAAGTGCTCTATAGATTGTTTTGGAGGAAAGTGAATCCCCATGTGATGGGGAAGTATCATGGGCTCCAAAAGAAAATCCCATGCCCAAGTATGTTCGTGTAGAGGAGGACCTCTCTAAGGGGGAAGATAAACCCCAGGCGAGTGAAGATGAAAATGACCCTATGAAAGAGGTCAAAAATCCAAAGGCTAAAATAATGGTTTATGGAAACCCATTATTTGAGCCCCAATCATAAATATTTTATGATAATCCACTATTCGAGTCCATAGGAGCAGACGAGGCAGCTTTGCACTGCAAGGAACGGCTCCACGAGGCCTTAGTGGAGGAAATCCGATTCACAGATCCTGTGATAGCAATGGAGTGGGAGTATGTGAACGAGGGACACCCAGATAAGTTCTGCGATCAAATTTCTGACGTAGTTTTGGATGGATGCCTGGAGCAAGATCCTGAAAGCAAATGTTGCAATCGCCAAAATTTAAAGGAAAAGAATGTTGTGCTATAGGTAGTAGAGATCTCGTTAATACTAGGGTGGTTTATTTCTCCACACCAAGAGGAGGAGGAGATTTGAAATGGGTCACTCGTCTGGTCTTTTTTCAGCGTTGAAACTACTCCGTCAACTGATTACCCTTCTGTTTCTGATAATTTGCATGCACATAATGGAGGGTTTGGGCAGCCTCTATTTCATTTGTTGCCTCCAGCAATGGGTTCGCTGCCTCCTAAAGCTAGTACGCAGCCTCTAGTAAATACACTGCCCTTGCAAAATGATTTGCAGCCTTCATTGGCTCCTTCGCAGCCTCCTTCAATTCCTACGCAGCCAACCTTAGGTTCTACGCAGCCATCAAAAAATTGAATCACTGCCTTCAACAATCAAAGCGCACCCTTTGTTTTGTGATTCGCACTCCACTCTTGGTCATGCGCAGTCTCAGCCTAAAAATCAGGAAAGTGGCTTGGACAATGTCAAAATCTCTAGAAGACGGATATTGTCTGATGGGTTAGCAGGCGATGAAGGTAATGGTTTGGTGGGCTCCTGTGCCAGCCCATGGCTAGAGGACATGGACGGGGCCTTGCAGAAGTACCTTCTGTAGAATAACAAAAATGAAGGGTCTTTGTCGTCTGCTGATGCGTCTTCCTACAATGAATTCAGGATGGAGAACTACGGGGAGGTTAAAAAAATTATGGTTGCATATATGGATGTACGTGGAGATCTGACGAGGGAAACAGGTCCCAAGGTTGTACGCGGAGATCCGAGTAAACTGGTGGAAGCTGCCAAATTTGTACGCGGGGATGTTGCTGTTAGAGAGTTTCCTACCAAATTTGATGGTGTTAAATTGGAGAAGATTGTGGACTCTATTACAGACCTGTCAGATCCGGAGCTTGGCCCGGCCATACAAGAGGCATTTGATGAGGCAATCGCTGAAGATACGGATAATGATTTTGAGCTTTTTCAGTGGAGGATGCGGATAGGGCCGGATGCACAGACTGTCAATGTGGAGGTGGATTCTAGGATTGAGAAAGCATTCAATAAGTTTTTGGATAAGGTAACCAGTATGGAAAAGGAAAATGTGTTGTTTTTTGCTTTCGGGGGTGATACTTTTGATGTTTCCCTTTTGATAATAGGAGAAGTAAGAAAGGAAGGTATTGCGCTAGATTGGGAAGCTGGAAGCGATTTATTCGGTGTGTTCGTGAACAAAATTTGGTGAAGCTTAAATCTTCCTTGTTGCTAATGTAAATGTCTGTAGTGGGGGAGATCTTTGAGCAGCCATTTGGTCTTCAAGTGGGAGATTGTTGGGTTTGGTGAAGCCCAAATTGGCAAGTTGCTCAAACAAACTGGATAAGGTTGCTTTTGCCTCTATTGGCAAGTTTCTCTCATGGATTGATTTTTTCATTTATTGGAATGGAGACCATTTTATAAATGTTGTTGTTGTGTTGAATATGGGATGTAACTTAAGAATTAATAAAGAGATTCTCTGCTGTTGAAAGTGGATGGAGGCAAATTTGCCAAACCACTATAAAATTCGTGTCTCTTATCTTGTTCTTGATTTTTCCTATTTTTCTTCTATTTCTTTGCTCATTTTAATATTCACAGTAAATACTCCTAGGCCTGTGATCTCCAGGCAGCAAGAAAACAGATCCACACATCCACCACATCAACATCTGACAAAATTGCTCTATCCCTTATGCTTTAATGGATGTCCATACCCTGTTCGAAAGCTACCATTTTGGCACAGACAGGGAGGATGCTGGCAAAGGTTGCGGAGTCTGGCTTTACACCTGCCAATTGCATTTGCTCGAAAGCTTCTGAAGCCTTTTCAACAATTCCCTTTTGCGTATATCTTGCTATCATGGCATTTAATGAGATCACATTTTTTTGAGGCATTCGGTCAAACAGTTCACATGCCTTGCCTGTGCTTCCACATTTTGCATACACGTCTACCAGGGCAGTTGCAGCAACAACATCTCCTCTTTCCTTTATCCTGTAATGATGTCCATACCCCGTTCCAAAGCTCCCATTTTAGCACACGCAGGGTGGGTGCTGGCAAAGATTGCGAAGTCTGGCACTACACCTGCCGATTACAATTAATTGAAAGTTTTTAAATCCTTTTCAACAAATACATTTTGTGCATATCCTGCAGTCATAGCATTCCACGAGATCACATTTCTTTGTGGCATCCTGCCAACAGTTAACGTGCCTGTCTATGCTTCCACATTTTGCATATCTGAATAATCCCCTGTTCATTATGCTTTGATAGACGTCCATACTCTGTTTCAATGCTCCCATTTTTGCACAGCCGCGAGGGAACTGACAAATGAAAACCGATGGAGTTGGAAAGCCTGTTTTTGAATGTCGTGAAATGGACTGCGCGGGAATAATTTGAATGTTAACGTGAACGGAAACGGCCTGCCAACGGTCAAAAGAAACGGCTTGCTGAAGGTGAACGGAAACGGCAAGCAGCAGGCGGAACGGGTCAGTTGGGCCCACAGCAGCCACCTAAGCGTGGTCAACGCTTAGAGTGTGCTGGTTAAGCCAGCCCCCGTAACACATAGCAGGACAAGCTATCAAATCGAAAGAATGTTAAGCGTGACGAATTCTGTTGAGATCAGATCTGTGTTGATTATTCTCTTAATCGCAGGGACCTCCTTAGTGACCTCTCAGTCCATCAACACAACAGCAGAAGAGAGAAAAATCAGCAGTCTGGATAAGAACATCAAGGGAGTTGTATTGTCTCAAAATGCTTCAATGCTATTTTCTTCTCAATATCCAATGGTAATGGTCAGATCGCCTTCAGTAATGAAAAAGAAGAACAAGAACAAGAAAAAGAAGTCACCGCCACCTCCACCTGGCAGTACAAATAATCATCATCATCACAGCAATGGGGCATCTCAAGAGGCTTATGGAGATCATGCAGTTCTTTACATAGTTTTAACCCTTTTTCCATTTCTTTCCAGCTGCTGGAACGGGGGCAGTTGTTTCTAATTGTTTACTTTTGCGTGGGAGATTTCAAAGAAAGTCAGGCGACAATCGTTTGCTCAGTCTAGGGAGAGAAGAATCTCGAATTTAATGGAGATTTAGAGTTTTAAGGCGATACACAAACAAGAGCTGTAGGACAGCGAAGTTCCTGTCAAAGATTGGGAGACCAGTTTTGGTCTAGAAAAACTGTAAAAAATTGATGAATCTATTTGCTGTTTTTTATTTTGGTTTGCTTCTTCAGGTTCTCATTCTAGTTATCTTCCTCTTTCCTTCAAATTTGGAGTAAGTTGTACGTATTTTTTTTTATTTTCGAAGTTTATAAGTTGTACACAGTACCTTTGTTTTAAATTTATCTATGTTCCAAGTGAAAGGTAGTGTGTTGCATTGTTGTTTCTTCTTTTGGACATTTGATATGCTGCCAAAATTATTTGGGGTGCATTAGGATTCTTCCTTAAACATATTGTTCTTCAAACAGTGTTCTCATCAATAAATCGAACATATTTTGAATGTGGCCATGAAAGCTGTGAAACTTGGGCAAGCTTCATATTGTAATGAGCTCTGCAATGAAGTGACCGTACATCATCAAGTTATATTAAAGATTCCTGTTCCGCTTAACTTCGGTGATAAACACCATTCTTTTGTTGATTTTTCCCTGCTATTGATTGCTTGTTCAATGATATAAGGCTGCATGTGCAACAACACATAGTTATTGAAATGTTCTCATGAAGTAGAAAGCAGTAAATTTATCAAAGATTTCAAGCATTGATTAAATGATCATGTCAGGATGTCATGCTCAAATAGTTTACTTACCATCTATGCCGATGCCTTCTTTTACTTAACAATTTACTTAGTTACAGATAGGTTGGTGGAAATGTTCAGGAGTGCATTGCCAAAGGCTGTAATTTTATTTCCAGCATTAGGAAAATATACCACCTGATTCCTTAACAATTTATATAGTTACAGGTAAGTTGGTAGCAAAGACCTGGAAAATATTGCCAAAGGCGATAGCTTTACTTCCAGCACTAGTCAAATATCTATATGATTCTACCCCTCGTCATACTGGTTTAAAGCGGATATTAGGATAGAAAAACTCAAATGGTGCTTAGTTGTTGTTCTTAGTTTGTCTTCATTCCCTTGCAGCAGGAATACTTGAGGACAACTAAAGAATTGGATGCTTACATCTTCTCAAAATGTTCTTGGAGGGAATTGAGATTTAGTTTTTCTCTCCTTTTTCCATTCAATTCATCGTTAACACTATATATGAGACTTGATTTGGATTTTGTTGTGGATTTCTAATTATTGTTTAATTATGTATACAAACTTGTGATTGATCAACCGAAATAGAGTTGAGGCTAATCAAATTTAAATTACAGCTATGTGTCAAATTACTTCTTATCAGGACTGTGTCTTAGGCTTGTTAAGAACAACAGCTAGGGATTATAGTTTACACTAATTTTCACCTATATCCAAATAATGAAACCTAATAAGTATAATAGAAAATACACTCTTGATTTTATCTTTTCTAATTCCCTTAACGTTTCTAACAAATTGTTAGTTTTGTGCACATGCAGCAAGCAACATTAACCTTGAATGCAACTCGGCGGTTCAGGTATACATAGCCTTGTAGACTATAGATGAAACTAATTTTACATTTAAGAATGTCACAGTTGTGTTTGTTGTCATCACCATTATTATAGAATTGGGTGTTGCCCAAAGATATTTGGGCAGGAGTAAAACGCATGGAAAAGAATTGAATGCCCTATACATTCATTCTGACACATCTATCTAGAATGTAAAGTGAAGATAAGGCGCTACAATGGCCATACAGGTGGAAGCAAAGAAAAAGGCCAATAAAACAAGGGACACAAAGGTCTTTAAACACTTAATGCAAATAAAAAAAATTAAGGCCTTTGTCACACATAAAATATCTCATTACCTTGGTTTTGTAACACAACCAACCACCAATGGCTAAAGGCCTCCAAGCACCCGAAATAAAGAGTTTTTCTAACTCTCATTTGGACCTGCAGCATGAACATGGCAGAAAAACTACAATTCTTACAAATTGAGGTCCAAAAACAATCACATATTGATTTCATCTATCCCTCAATAGAGCATCAAATGCTTGTGAAAAGATCAATAGATGTTAAAGATATCAAGTTTCCACAATCTATCTTGTTGTTGTCAATAATTTCTGGATTTGATTGTGTTTTTGTTTTTCATCAACGTTTCGAATCACCCTCCGTGATTCATCATCAGGATAAGAGAGAGCTAAAGATAAAAATAACAACAACACAATCAAATCCAGAAATTATTGACAACATCAATAGATGTCTTAACAAGAAAAATAGCTTATACAAGCTAAATCAATTTTGAGAGACAATGAAATATTATGGAACAACCAAGAAACTAAATGTTTAAAGAGACAAGTAATTTATATGTTTGTGCACATGTGCCTTGTTACACTTTTTAAAAATACTCTCATACACAACATTTTCAATGATATAGATATGCAACTTGCTAACTGTTTATTGATTCCCTATCTTTGCCTACTCTACGGATTCTAACAAAGCATGTGATGTTGGTTATTCCAAGCACTGAATTTCTCTAGAACCCAACTAGAAACTAAATTTAAGTCATGGGAAAACAAACAAACTCATACATGGATACATGGATAACAAAGCACTGAATTTCTCTTTTTCAGCAATGGTTTCTCTCATATCTCTCAAATAGCCATGAATATCAATTACTCCTTTGTTATCAGTCCCTATCAATAACTTCATTGAAATATTGTCTGCCAACTTCAATATTAAACTTGTTCCAATATTTTCTGCTTTTTCTCACAAGCAAGGTGCATGTTCTCCACCTGCAAATTGATTTTTCCAACCATCAGGATACTGCAGTTAACATGAATAAATTCAAAATGGAAAGATTAACTAAATGCGATTCTCACCCATCTGAAAGAGCAAACAAACTGCTGGAAAAGAGAAAATGATGGTACCTGACTATTGGGGGGTTGTCCATTTAAACATATATCCAATGAGACCAATTTATTTTTGTTTCTACTCAATGGAAGCAATCCACAGAGCCTAAGTGATGCATTTTCAATTTCAAAGGAATCATTTGACAGTTCCTTTCTCCTCTGCATTTTCATCAAAGCATAAAGAATAGGGAATGCCATGAAATGTTGCAGTTGCAACTGCCCTGATAGACATGTATGCAAAATATGGAAGAAAAGATAAGACATTAATAATTACAGAGATATCAGGTTTGAGGAAGCCAAACAGATTGTTGGATTTATCAGGAGCAACAGGTATACTTCATGCCTTCTATTATGTAACTTATTTGTACTGTTTTGTGTTCTAATTCTCCATCTTCTACAAAAGAAAATGGTGATAATTAGCAAAATTAGGTTATTGTGGAGACATTGTATTCAAAGCAATGGTTAGCAAATTCGATATTGATTAGAGACCATTTCTTTCTACTGCCAAGATAGTCGCTGCTGTACTTTTTATTCTCTTTTATTTTATATCGTTTAAGAAGACTAGAAACATCCCTAGGTTTTATGATGTTTTTATTGGGTGGAACTCATTGTTCTCTATTGTTGCTCATTTTACCTTTGACTTGTATTTGTTGTTAGGGAGTGGAACCTTGTAGATCCATACTGTCATTCAAGTTTTCCTTAATGGGTTTTCAAGATTGAATTGCATCTGGAAGAATTCGGCATTTTACATTTGATTTTAGATGTAGAAAACTTTAAGGGAACGGTCTCGACATTTATTATCTATTCTTGTAACAGGCTAAGAAATTTCCTTAAAAGAAAATATCAGTGAGAATGGGTTGTGAAAAGCTCAGTTCTAGCTTTATCATGAAGATACTTATGTGGGAGAAGTGTGCATGTACCCTCAATATGAAGATGCATCTTTAATGGGTATAATTGCAGGAAAAAGGTGCTCACCTTTAGCTGTGATACATTCAGTTGCTTCAAATGGGGTCGATTTCAAAATGGAGCCAAAGGAACAACAGTCCCAAGTTGATCACTCAAATCTAATTTCTCTTCATAAATCATGCCTAATTCAAGCAAAGGTGCTTTCCTTCTTTTCTTAGCAGTTTTGCATAGTAATTTTGCTGTAGTTTGAGTTTCTAATTTAATAGAATGAAAGTGCAACGAAAATCAATTTTCTGATGCACAACTTGAAATTGAAATGAAATTATGATAAGTAGGGGAGAGGAGTCCATAGTGGAGCACCCTAACTTCCCCTTTCTCTAAATTCTACATGGAAATTTCAAATCACTCCCAATTTTGTACAACAGTTTATTTGGCAACTCATGTGCTTCTATATTTCGTTTTAGGGCCACATCATCAAATATGATGCCACATCAACATGCTTTTTGTTGAGGTATCTAAAAAGGCCCAAAAAAAAAGTGAGACCAATAGTGGTGCACTAAGTCATGTTTTGTTGGTGCACTGATGTGGCATAACATGATTTGTCACTTTGCGTACTTTATGGATAAAAGGTGTTTTGCAATTGGATATTAAAGTGCTCCACTATGGGGCCCACTGAGGACTACTTCTATCCCCACTATTAGACCTTGCTCCATTATGGGCCCCTCTCCCCTATCCTTGTTTGAATTAAGTGCTTCATTGAATTTTGTATACCAACTTTCCAAATAGAAATAGGAGGAAATGGAGCGCGGAGGAAGAATGCAGGGAGATCTATGACTTTGGCAAGGAGATTAAAATACATAAAGCACTTGATTTATAGGCAAGGAGAAATAGAGAATTAAGGGCATCATATGTTGAGTTGTTAATGTATACAATCAATTAAGGCAAAGGCACTCACTGAAGCATGAAGACTTGAATAACCTATACAACTTATTGGGTTTTTTATGCAGTTATAACATCTTTATGCAATTATAACAAAGATGTTTTAGCAAGTTCTATCAGAAATCAGTACAGAGGATGCCTCCACAAATGCAAGAGTCTGTTCAATTGTGGCCATGTTTAGGAGCCATATAGACACAGAACATTGCACAACAGGGATGCTCAAAAACTAGAAATTTGAATAGAGAGAGATATATAATAAATGAAATTTGTAAATGAATAAGAGGAAAAACAACTTGAATCTTTGAGAGATATGATACAGACTATTGCTGAAAACATTCTAAAATCTTGAAGTTGCAAAGACTCTCCTGGTAGAGATGTGAAGCAACTTGGGTATCACCCTTGTTTTTAAAATACAATTAATTTTCATTATTATTTTATATTTATGCCTTGTAGACTATAGATGATTTTGTCTGTATTGATTTTTAGAAAATCCGGGGCATATGTCAAGTACTCATGGATTTGATTCCACCCTTGGCGAAAATAATCAGAGCCAACTTTTTTGCCAAGTTATTGGCAAATTTTTGCAAAGTTATGAGTCTACTGCAACTTGGGTATCACCACTGTTTTTAAAATACAACTAATTTTCATTATTATTTTATATTTATGCCTTGTAGACTATAGATGATTTTGTTTGTATTGATTTTTAGAAAATCTGGGGCATATGTCAAGTACTCATGGATTTGATTCCACCCTTGGCGAAAATAATCAGAGCCAACTTTTTTGCCAAGTTATTGTCAATATTTTGCAAAGTTATGAGTCTACTATTATTTTTGTTGAGTCCAAGTTGCATTAATGTGCTTCATAGACATAAAAGAAATATAATAATATGAATTTTAATTGGCAAATACCTTTATATTGATGATTGTGCATTATATTGCAATTAGGTTTGTGTACTTAATGCATGTTTTCATGTTCATCTAATGTCTAGTGAGTGGATTTCTAACACAATCAATGATTCTTTTTCCCTCTAGTTTGTCTTTTAGAGTATTATCTGAGCTGATGTCTTATTATTCTTCATCTTTATTTGGTACAAGTCATGTGACTTTGCCCTTGATATATGATTCTATGACACAATCTGAAGGATGAATACATATATTGGAACTAATTTCTTTCTAGATTATATATGGGGCTTTTGAGCATACTCCTGAAATTTAAAATTGTTGTCTGGAAAGATAAGCAAAGACCTAGGATGGCATACTACGTTGAATGGGATTGTAATTGTTGTAGGGCAATACCATTTAGAACAAAGAGATACTCATAACATTAATGTCAATGAAATGTTAATACCTTAAATATTTTGAAGAATATGCTAATGATTTTAGGGAACTCGGCTATATTATCAATGTAACACAACTAATTTTTTCAAAAAATAAATTCCTTGAGGGATTATCTTAAAATATTTTTGACAAGATAATGTATTATCTCCATGTTCATAGTTTTTGCCTTGTTGCATACCCTATAAGTGGTATTATCCAATTTGTATTAGATGAATTCTTGAAAATCATAAATAATTCTAAAGCTACCCAAAATTTATCAAACATCAAGCAACACATCTTTCTCCCCATTTTAATGAAACCTAGTAATATGATTGTAATAATTTCACTACAAAAATCCAAAGACAAACTAAGAAATCCAGTAAATAGAAGCTCTCCTACAAAAGACAATCTTTTCTTTGATGTCATTTCTATGCCCCAAAAACCAATATCTTTATCAGTGACATACACCTTGACCAAAGATCAATAAAATCATGTTATATCTATAATAACCAAGCCCCAACACTCCTTAGTGGTCCTATAAAAATGAACCTATTGATTCAGCTAACGCAACATCATGTGGGATACTATAGAAGAAAATGGTGATGTGTACATGCAAGATGAAATATATGAGCCTATCTTGGAAGAATACGATCTAGAGGATGATCAATTTTGGTCGAAGCCCTAGAAAAGGTAGATATAATAAACTCTAGATTATTAAATATATAAATTAATAAGAAAGCCTCCTTGATTCTCCTCAAGAAGGGGGGAATCTTAGAAATTGATAGTACTGTATGGTTGTATCTAGTGCTAGTAGCATGTGATTAGACTATGGTGATCCATACACGAATTTTACAAAGAAAAAATAATAGAAACCCAAAAATGAAAAAACATTAAACAACATCCATGCTCTTGGGTGTAGACCCAAAATCAAAGCTATGAGAATGGAATTCATAAGAAAATGAGTTAATATAAAAAGTACACACTATTTGAAACAACCAAGATTATAACCTACATTTAAACATGTATCTTTGCTTTAAGGAAACTTTTCCTTTATCCTAGGTTTGACTTGTTGGCCATCTTTTGGTTTGTCTAGAAGGCACTAATAAAATTTGTTTCTTGTTAATTTCTACAACTAGTCAAAGAGGTCAATCTAGATTGGGATTAGTCTTTAGCCTTTTACAATATTCATAATAATTTTCCCCCTCATCTTCACATTCCCATTTAATTCCCTAAAACAAAAATTTTGAAATCTTAGTTAATCATCCTATACTAGCCAACGTGACCCCAAAAGTTAAAACCAATAAAGAGAAACCACATTACTAGTACCATACATATATCATGTAAAAATAAACATTATACCAAAATGACACATAAAAAATTAATAAAAAATCACGTGAACCCATTGCTTTACATTCATCAAATATCTAATGCATATGTACATACATATCACATATTGCATACATCACATATATATATCATAAAATAGAAAAGTAAATAAGAGCACAACTTATCATATTTATAAACATATATCAATAAATAAACTAAAAATACTAACAAGGGGGAGAAAATATAAAGGTGTCAACCATAATCTTGATATAGATAAATGTTAATCTCTAAAATTGAGTTGTATCAAGGTGAGTGCAAGATCATGGGGGTCCAAAAAGTGGCGATACGACTAAAAGTGGCTAACGACTTTTTTTATCCAAATTTCATGAAACGAAAAGGGTTTATTGGGAAAACTATCAACTTTCCACCAATATAAGATATGTCTTATTTTGAATTTAATAGATAATTATTATTGATTTTCTATATAAATTATGACTAAAGTCTTGATTGATAGGTTGATTGAAAAACATCTTTGATTCTTAAACGATTTCACACTTTTTGAATCTAAAAGATGTGACACATTCTACGCTTCTCATACTATAGGATAAAAAAAATTAAAAAAAACAAACCATAAATTTTTTACCAAGTTATGGTGGTCAGACAAACAAGTTTTAATATTTTTTAAAAATTCTAATAAAAAATGCATAACTAATTATTTACTTACAAAAAGATTATAAAAAAAATGTGGCACATCTATTCCTCTACTTATATTGAAAGTTTCAAAAAAAAAAAAAAATCTTGTACCTAGGTTGGTCAGACATACACCTGCTTTTTATTTTTTCCTAAAAATTGAGTACTACTGCATTGAAATTTCAAATTTTCACCAAATAGATTTACTTTTTTCCAAAAAATGACTAGTATCTTTAAAACTACATTCAATTTTCTACAAATTTTGTTCTTAAATATCTTTCAAATTATGCTAATAACCTATTCAAAATTTTATGTCAATTTGTCTTACTCTGTTTTTTTGAATTTTCATTGCCACTTAAGAGCCTAGTTTGGACCCCATGATCATGCATTGACCCATCGCATAAATGATAATATCAATAAACTAAGTACATATGATCCAACATGGGAGGTTCATCATAAAATAATTACAAATAGTGTAAAAAATTTCCATGCAAGGAGCCAAAATTAGTAAGATAAATAACGTGTCAAGAGACATAGTGCATCAATAAAGTTTGCAAAGTTAGTTATGAGTTGCAGATCCTTTATTTCTCCCACTTTTTTCTCTCCTTCCACTATATATTGTATCTAACCGCTTAGGATTCCTCTAATATTATCCCTATGAAGGGATTGATGTATAAACGCATGTGTTTGAGTGGCTTAGTTTCCTAGCACATGTATGAAAAGGTGTTTATTGACTAATCTTGACACTAGATATCTCTCATAGTAAATTATTCTCTAACTCTAGTGTAGTAATCCTAGTTGATGAGACCATAAACTGTCTCATATTTTATCAAATAAAATCATCTATTCTTCTTAATGCATTAGTGCTAAAGTGGATTTGAGTAATAATTGAAAGTTCTTTAGCTTATTTAAAGTAAAATATAAAGTAAATGTTTGGTTTATTTTTGGTAATCTATGTGATCCAAATTGCCTCTAATATGTCTTCATGAAGCGTTTAAAATGATATAATGCAGATAAATGAGTTATTAAATAACCCATGGTAAGATGAAGCTTCATAGACACTTGCAGCAGAGAGCTCTACACACTTGAGGCAGTTAACTCCTGAAAGATTTAGAAGGCTTTGAAGAAATAATGAGAAGATAGAGAAGACTCCCAGCAAACTCCTACATTCATGCAAAATCATGGAGCATCAATCATTCCTAAATTAATGGGATGAGTATTTGTTTCATGTTGAGTTCAAAGATCTCTCACAATTATTAAATTTCATGCTTCCTTGTTCCACCAAAGATAATTCAAGTAACCACATCACTCAAATGTTGTTGCATGATTATAGTATGTTATTCATGCTAAGAACCAATGATTTGGTTGATTGAATTGAAGAAAAATACCTTCATTCGCATGGAGAACTGAAGGTTCCCTAAAAATCAGGCGTCCAGAAATTGTGAAAAATGCAGTCTTAGTAAAACAATGATATCTCCCTCGTTTCTCAATGAAATTAAAAAATTAAAAATGATCTAAAAATTATATTTAAAGGGATAAAAACCCTTTTGATCATTTGGCGTGATTTGTAGAAGGAAATGAGCAGTACGAGTCAAAAAATGACTTAGACAAAAGTGGCGTGATGGAGGACAGCAACTTCAATTTTCTTAAAGTTTTGTAAACGATCCCTAAAAAATAGGATCTTGGATCCACATTCTTAGTGGATTGGTTGGATAGATATATAATATGAATTCTATTTAAATACAATGTAATCATTTGATCAAAAGGATGGGATTAGAAAGGCTTGTTTCAACCTGAGGAAATAGGATAGATCTAGTTTCATTTTCCAGCAATGTAATTCCAGATTTCTAGATTAAATTTGAATCCAAGAAAGCTTTTTATTTCCATAAATTTTGAAATAGTTTAGCCTTTTCAATTCTTGCAATTGTTTCTTAGATTAGTTCCCTTTCATACAAATTTCCTTTCATGCAAATAGGATTTATTTATGCAAGTAGAATAGATTATCAAGCAAGTTTTCTACTTTCTCTTTTGCAAATAGCCATAGACACCACCTTGGATTGATAAATTAAATGATGAGGATTACAATGACCCCATCACTAGTCATCTAGGATGATATATGTCATCTAAAAAAAAACATATGAGAAAATATATTTGTGTGTTTTCCTACTATGGCATGTCTTTGTGCATCCACCAAAAGTGTGGCATTCTTTGTTTGTGTGGCATAAGCAAGAGCAACCATTGTTGTGGTCTTGATTAGGCCCACATGACTATATAATATTGTATCATCAAGCATAAAATAAAAATATATATCTCTATATTAGAGTGTAAATCAAGTTGTAGGATATAATATTACAGTAAAGAGTTGAGAATTAAGGTACTCATAAAGGCCACCTAGTTACCATGTGGGATAAACTATCCTCATTTTCTCCTCAAACATCTAAACAATATGAATAATATGAGGTGCATCCATGGTCTCCTATCAAACTACCTTTGTATCCTAATCATGATTTGGTGCAGCCTCTTATTTCTCTCTAGCCTTAAGAACATAGTCATCATCCTAATCACTCTCTACATAAAAAAAGGACATTGCATGGTAAAATTTATCTCTAAACATATCCTGATAAACACCATGTAATGGGAGTCTCAATGGTAATAGGGATCCATAAGGGAAATCCTCATTAAGACTTGATCACCTCCTAGATATATTAGTAGCATTGGGAAATAGGGGAAATATGATAGATAATCATCTCCAAGATGTTGTAGTACTCATGAGGTCAAACATGTGACGATTAGTCTATTCCTATTTATTAAAGAGTTTACTCCTTGATAATAGTCTTGTGCAACATAGTATGTTATCCACCTAATATCCATATCTACATAAGGATTTGTAGTAAAATCCTTATTTTTCAAAATTGTCTCTACTTATGTTTTGGTTGCATCAAATTGTCCAACTACATGCCATTTATTGGCCCTAGGAAGTACAGGTTCTATTGGGGGCATCTCTCTCTAATATGGTATAATTTATTTTAGAATCCATGCTATAACAAGAGAAGGGTGGCTGAAATAAAATTCCTGTCGTCATAAAATTTGGTACAAGTATCAATAGACCAACACTAGTTTTGACTCCCCATGCATACATTCTACCTTGCTCTACCTACTAAATAATTAATTCCTAACACCACCTAAACATGGGTGTCTTCTATGCTCTTGATAACTGGGTGGAAATTAGACCAATCAAGACCTTCCATTTGGGTATATAGAAAATGAAAAGAACCCATAAGCCAGATCCCTATCTTGTCTCCTAAACTATCATCTCCTAGAAAAGCTACCAAGTCAAACACTTGCCTCTAGAATCTACCTTATAAGTTGAAAGTATGTCTCCTTGAATGGTAAAACTTAGGATGGGATAAATTTCATAAAGAGTAATCATCCAATCTCATGAAACTCTTGGAAACTTCAAAGTGTTTCATTCCACATCCTAGTAAGTTATAATGTCACAACAAATTCACATTCACAAGTTTTAGAAACCTCTCTTAGTGAATATCTCAAATTTAATTAAGAATGTATCAAATGAATCAAGCATCAATCATCACACAACCAAGAAATTATGAGAAAACTTGTGAAAGCTACTCTCTTTAGCTTTCACTTGTCAACATCTTTAAACTTTTCATACCCGCTCTAGAGTTAAGGAAAATTGGGTAGAAGAAATTTTAATTAAGAATAGAACAACTAAGCCAATACAAGAAATGTCCAATGAAGAACAAGCTCAAGAACGAACTTGTGAATTCTACTTGCACTAGTAGAATTTGGAAACTAAATGACTATGTGAGTAAAACTTTTAGTCACAACAACTAAAAATGACTAAATTCTACTTTTTTTTGCAACTCGGCTATAAATGAGTAAATAAATGACTATTTTGGTCATTGACAAAAAATTATTTAGTCACACAAATAAAAATGACTAAATAGTTAGTCATTTATTTAGTCACAATCCATTTGAATAAATCATTTAAGGAAACAAGAATATAGCCCACCAAAATACTCTAAAACTTTACTATTTACATACTTTAAAACTTTCGTCAAAATATTATTTTCAGGCATAGCCCACCAGAATGGGGTTTTCATTTTAATAAACATACTCTAAAACCTTTGTCGAAACATAATTTTCAATCGTAGCTTTCCAAAATGGAGAAGTGTTTTAGTAAAGAATGACAGAGAACAGTAAGGAGATGTGTGTGACAGGAGGCATAGGATTCATTGTTGCTTATCTCATTCTTGCTCTGCTCAACAAGGGTTACATTGTTCATGCTATTGTTTTAATCCAGGTATTTAATTGACATATACTTGCATAATCTCAAATTCTTTCAGATGCTTTTGAAGTATCAATGTATCCTATATACGGTTTAGAATGATTTCTTTTAATTTAAAAAAATAAATCAAATATTTTTGAAGTATCAATATATCTTATATAGGGTTTAGAATGATTTCTTTTAATTTAAAAAATAAATAAATGATGTATTTTCCTGTAATTAAATAATGTGGAGATCTCCTAAATTTTCCCTAGCACACTGTCCTCTTTGGCACTATATTCATTACTCCAGCTTGCTAGGGTTTTGCATGTGACATCTTTAATATCTTCATGACCGTGGATTTTAAATAGATCTTAGTCTTTGTTTTAATCCTTATCATGGTAACCCTTGAGTTCCATAATCCACCTTCAATCTCTTCTAAGAACGATGTCTTAAGCTAGACTGCATAGTATGCATATAAAGCAAGTCCTTCATACCTGCCATTGTTCCAAACCACCACTCACTGCCTTGCTTAAAATGTTGCCTCCATAAGCACAATAGCATGTTTTAAAATCATGGTTGTCAGTGATTGACCATTAAGGTCAGTACTTTCATCAAGATACAATGAGATTTTTGCCTTCAAACTCAAGACATTATGCAAGATAACATTGTGAATTGTTTGTTGTATACGATTTGATTTTCTTGCACATTTATTGTTTTGCTAATTGCCTTTAAGATTGGATATTGCACCCTCAGCTACAATATCAAACAACTCACTTATTGTCACTTGAAGATTCCTTTCATGAGCATCCTTTATAAAATCAAACTATGCTCTATAGACTGCCTACTTACTTACTACATGGGACTCATTGTTTCATGGTATTGTGGGTCTTAAGATCCTTCAACCTTATTGTCACTACTTCACAATCCATAAGGTATTATTCACTATTCTCCCATCTTTAATGAGTCTCAAAACACTGTTCAAACATGCAATCAACTACCTCCATTATACAATGGCTAAGAAGAAACATTGAACCTGTGATTACCAGTATTACTTCATTTGGACAGTCATTCACTAATTGCATTTTCCCTATCTAACACTTCCAAAATCATTTGAAAAACCCTTAAGGTCAGCAAGGGGGTAAGGAAACTCACTGTTAAAATCTCCACTTTACTATGCAAGGCTTGAGCTTTATTATCTTGTCACTACTCAACCTCTTTTTGACTATCACACCTCAAGTGAATGTCATGTTTCTTACCATAGATTGCATTTACAAATGTCACTGAGTTACATAGTGTGCTTGTTATTGGCTACAATCTTTAGATTGCAAGATTTTGTTATTGGCTACAATGTCTCAATCTTTCTGTTATTACAACCTCACTAATCTTATAGAGTTATGGTTTATGTTTCTACGGAGGCCTAGGTGTGTACCCTAGTCATGCTCTTACCAATGCTTCTATAGGTATTAAAAAACAACCTTAAATCTTGGGTCAGAAAATTAGTTGTCTTGACAGGGTTGTGGTATGATCTTGGATTGTATCCTAGAGTGTGTGGGAATCTTGTGTTTGATCATTAAGGTATGTAAACCTGATCAGAGAAATGTATCATGTATAGCATGGGTCTTACTTTAATACTTTCCATAATGGTTATTAGCATATCACATTATTATAGTTTGTGGTAACCCAAGATTACATTCAAGTATGTAACAAACCTGGTTTGTAGTTTAAGTTGTACACTTTTAAGTAACATTCATAAGGTTTAGAAAATATTTATCACTCTCTAGAATAGCCCATTAAACATGGGTTGTGCTTGAATGCACTACTTAATTGATATAACATAGCCACTCTGCATGTCAGCTAGAATTATGGGATCTTTATTGCAGCAAGAGGTAATTGCTCTTGGATCATGTTATCATTACATCGTAACCTATTAAACTTGAGTCAACCTGAATGCACCCAATGATGATTGACACCTAATTGTGATGATAGTGATTTGTACATGACTTGTGCTCATATGAGTGCCTCCATTTATATCAAAACATAGCCACATTAAACTTGGGTCACACATGAATGCATCATGTATTTGTTATAGCACAATTGTGCCACATGACCAATAGAGTTATGGATCACATAATTATAGTCACAAGAATTTTTTCCTCGGTTGTGCTCTCATGGTGATTCCATTACCGTTACAGCATAACTCTTTGGACTTATATTGCTTGAAAATACTTACATTGCTTATTTTCTCTTTGGATGGATGGCTTCATGGATTTTTTGTGATTTATTCAGCTTTTGTTTTGATAGTAAATAACATCGGATTCTTTTTGAAGGTGAAATGATTTATTAATTATGGTTTTATGATGATTTTGAGTTTTATTTAAAAGGGGTTAATATGTGGCATTTTTATGTGCGAGAAGAATAGATTGTGATGCAACGTTCAAGTATGGACGGTTCAAGCAAAATTGGATTGCTATCGGTGTCATAACCAGGTTGGAGAGTACTTTCACTGGTCTGAAACACTTCCAGGTGTTTTCACTAGGAAGCAAAACCTGAGTGTAGGAATTTCTGAATATCCGACAAAGGAAGTTCCTTTATTCTAAAGATAAAATCATAAATCTGTTGATCCAATTGGACATTCGAACTGAGATCTTTAATATCCATTAAAGAGTTTGTACATTTTAAAGATAAAATCATAAATCTGTTGGACCAATTTCAAATCCAATTTCAGGTAGTGAAGCTCTGACAAAGGAAGTTCCTACATTTTAAAGATAAAATCATAAATTTTATCGGTCCAATTTCATATCCAATTTGAGGTCGTGAAGCTTCGACAAAGAAAGTTCCTACATTCTAAAGATAAAATCATAAATCTGCTTGGTCCAATTTGAGGTCCGATTGTAAGGATTTGTCCTTTTAATTATACTTTCTAACATTTGGCTTGATACAAATTGTTACTTTAGAATTATGGTATTGCTTTTCTTCTAATGCTTTCAACCCTCATTTCAGAGAAGAGTTCCAAAGATGGCTCCTTCAGATGAATACTACACTTTTCCACTATAGGTTTCCTCTAGAAACACCAAAAGCTCAAGTACTGTCATACTCAGGTAAAGTTATGGATAACATCAGGATCTACAGGGTGAGGAAGTTCTTCATGGATGACATTGGGAATAAAATTCAAATGGAAAAGAGAGTGGAAAAGTAGAATTTGATGAAACTCTTACAAAGTTCAGGTTAATGACTGATGCTTTTGTTCATTGTTATGATGGGAAATATTCTAAATAGTCATCCTAGAATAAAGGATTTTACTGTGGTTTTGAGAGCATCTTCTATATAGCAGGTTGTCTTAGATCAAATAAATGAAGCAAACAATTGTGAAAGATCCAGCAATTTTGAATTTGAAACAATGGTGTCTTATGTATAGAATCCCCCTATGATTTGCTCCTAGAATAAGGTATAGCAATTTAGAATTTGAAACAATGGTATATGAACAACTATTTAGCCTATTTGTTATGCTACAACAATTAACTACAGGCTAGAACATATCCATATCAACATAAAATAGCAAGTGCAATTCACCTCAAACTCTGCTATAGTAATTGCTTTGTAAGGAAGTTTGCACTCCATGAAAATTCTTTGTGCACATTAGTATGTTGGTTATTATCTCGATATCCTTTGTGATCAAAAGAACAGTGAAGTTCATTACATAACTCATGACCATTTTGAAGTGCTATGATCCAATGCTCTTTTACTTCTTACTCATTGTGTTCTCAATCACCATGTGCAAATGACTTGGAGGACAGAGATTTGTCACCATTAGACAGTAACTTTCATTGTTTTTGGACTGTTTGTTATGATTCAATCACTTTTTGAAAGTGTTCTTCCTTTCTCAGTCCTATAGGATATAGGACAATTCATAGTTTGCAACTCTCTAACAACGGTAAATAGATAAAGTAAAGATTTAAAATTTTAGAAGTGGAATTTTTTTGAATTGTTAAAGCCTATTTATCAATTTTATAACTTAAAATTATTTAAGCTATTTGAATAGCTAAACTTCATATTATAAATATTTAAAGTACAATAGAATCAGGTACATAAAATGATTCCAGGGTTTTTTCTTCCAGCATTTGTTAGGCCTATTTTGGACTCTATAGAAACAACAAAGGCAGTTCCACATCCAGGTCTAAATGAGGTGATGACCCATCCTTCTATGATGAAATTTGTAGGATACACCCAAGAATAGATCTAAAAATATCATATTTTTAAACCTTCAAATCTTTGAGATCGTTGCAAATTTGATTTGATTTTTGTACAACTGAGAAACTGCCATGATGCTCTTGACTGTAAATTACTTTGTTCTCCCTACCTTCTCACTACAAGTCTAATTCTTCAACTCCTCCAACTCCCCTTCCATCTCAGTTTCTTTTCATGCTCTTGCATCTATTCTCTTATGAATTTATTCTTATGACTCTGAAAGTTATCACTAAGTCTATTATGACTGTTAGGTCTTTTAGGGTATACGATTTTCTACTATGAACTCTTAGATTGTTATACTTTTGATGAAAATTCTCCAAGGATGTTTGCTCATTGACTTGACTCTCTCTATATTCTCCATTATGTATTGAAAATTCATGGTTTCTAGTTAACTATTTATTGGTGTAACCATTGCCATGTTTCCTGGGACTATCATCCCTATAGGATAGTTTCCTTATAGATCTTAATGTAATTTAAAAGGTGCCCATAAATATTGACAAGTTTCATAAGACTGTTGTGTCAAGGTAGTAGATGGTCGTGACAAGTTTCATAAGATTGTTGTGACAAGTTTCTTAATACCACCATACTGCAAGAGTCGAGAAGACATGGTGCAGTGTAGAGGTAACATCCCGCATTACCGTGAAGGTCGAGCAATAAATGTGTGGTATGGCAGTAACTCAAATACTTCTCTCGCATCCCCACAAGATCTAAGAAGACATGGTGCGGTGTAGCGGTAACATCTTGCATTATCATGAAGGTCGAGCAATAATGGTGTGGTGTAGCGGTAACATCCTGCATTACCACGGAGGCCGAGCAATAATGGTGTGGTGTAGTGGTAACATCATGCATTATCGTGAAGGTTGAGCAATAATGGTGCGGTGTAGCGGTAACATCCCGCATCATCGCAAGGATCATGTCAAAACAGTGTGGTATCACAATTAAACTATAACAAGAAATATCATATTTTTTGAGGCATTTTTTTGAAACAGTTTGCTTGCCTTGTGTATATTGCTTCCACATTTTCATGTATGTCTAGCAAGGCACTTGTACCTATGACATATGACAAAAAAAATCCATGTTGTTATGCTTTGATGGATGTCCCTTCGTTATTACTGGATATTTGTTGTAGTGCACATTATCATAGTGTAAGCCTATTTTTTAGATTGTTTCATTTAGCATCGCCAATATTCTCCACAAGAACATTGTCCCTGTTTAAAATGATGGAAATGGTTCGCATCTCTCAGAACAATTTCTCTTGCAATAATCTTGGAGATGAATTTAGATGCAGTGTGAAAATAGGAACATACTCGAAGGTTCTTAACAACTCTAATAGTTGTACTAGGGGCCTTGTTTAACAAACCAAATGCAATTGCTAACTTTTCACTATGGTGGCAGATAAATTATTCTTTTTTCCTCTATTCCACAGCATTGAGTAAAAGTCTTGAATCTGGAAATACCTGCTGCCTTCATTTGCCAAGCCAATTTCTCCAATTTTGCATAGATCTCCCATGTTTGTGGATGTGATTTGTCTCCTACACAAAAAGCATGTACCATTTTATGCCCTTCAGTCCAACTACATGCAGGTATCTTTTTAATTCCTCTATCTTTCATCAATCTCCATACTATTTGAACCTCACCACACCTGCTTGCTTCTGCACAGATGTTTTAGAGAAGAACATAAGTTGCAGCATTTTTAGGATCCAACTAAAAAAGAAATGTTGCTAGAATACTCGGCCTATATTCATATATGATCCACAGGAACCAAAGGTTTAACTGGAATCTTAGTAATAATGTTTAGGGTGTCCTCAAGATAGCCATACGGGCACGAAGGTCAACCATGCACACCTAATGATCAACTATATATGTAATACAATAAGGGTTACTGATGTGTGAAGTATGTGCAGCCCTCATCCACTAAACCTACATGACTACATGCATCTAGAACACAAGCAAAGCTTACAATGTTGGTGTTCTAGAGTGATTCATTAATTCAAATATTTTGAGAGCTTCCTTGTAAAATCCATTTTGTGCACATTCTGAATCATATCATTTCATTCCATGAGATGACATCTCTTTGAGGCATTTTGTCAAACAATTCATTTTGTACAACATTTTGGTGTCAAATCTTTGGTAATTATGGTTAGTTTCATTACATTCAAATTCTAAATTATGGGAAATTATATACAGTAAATAGATTGATGGTTGTTTGGATAGTGAATTAGCTCTCTTAGAAATTAACTGAAATATCTAAAAGGATTATTTTAATTAAAAAATTTTTTGGTTATTTTTGTAACAATGATTTTACAGTGCAACTAGCTTGCTATTTTCATTCAAGATACAAGTCATCAAAGTCAAGCACATACCAAGAAGATGGTACTCTACTTCAAACCCTCAACCTCACTTAGTTTAGTCTGCTTACATGGGGATATTAAGGAAGTTGGTAAAAAATTAATATATATCATTTTTTGTTTGTGAAGGAGAATCCTATGAGATTCAATATGGCAGTGGATCAATATTTGGTTTCTTAAGTAAAGATGATGTCACAGTTGGGAAACTTGTTGTGAAACATCAAGTTAGTATTTTTTGGATTTTAAGACTTCCTAGTTGGATATCAAAGATCTTTTCTCATCAACTTAATTTGGAATTTATGTATAAATGGATTCTTCCATGGTGTAGGTCTTTACTCAAACAACACATGAACTAAGGTTGACATTTTTGTTGTCTAATTAAGTCTGATGGAATTCTTGGGCTTGGTTTCCAAGAAATTTATGTTGATAATGTTGTTCCAATCTGGTTAGTGTTGATAGCCTTAATTCTATAATTTCAACTTCATTCTATAATCTGAGCATATCACCTTTCTTAAACTTTGAACAAGGTTTTAAAATCAAGGGTTCAATATGCATATTTCAAGCCTATGTTGAACACTCTGTTTAAGGCATTTGTTGACAAGGCTACAATTTTTAATTGATTTATCTTTCTATTGTGTTTGGACTTTTGTAAACTTGCAATATACAATGCACTTTTATCCTTTTTGAATTGAGAATAATAGTAATTTTGTTGGTTGTATTGAGGCACAACTCCATTCATGGCAGAAAAGGTAGCACCCTATTTCTCATATCAGATGGCACGTTGCATATAAAGGAGGAAATATTCTAGCTGGGTTATTTTTTATTGCATTGAAGGAGATAGCTTCATATATGGGACACGATCAACACTCCTTCTTGGATTCTATGCATTACAGCTTGCTCCAGGAAGATTGCCCACATTGTAGAAGTTTTAAGAGATGAAAGGGGCATGTTCTCGCATTGAAGGGCTTCAAGCATGCATTTCCATCATTGCAAAAGTTTTTTGGAGAAATTTCTTTCTTGCAATCATTTTTGTGCAATATTGTAACTTAGATTTTTAATTCTTGTGACTAAAAATAACAATTGTAATACTCTATTTCTAAGCTATAATTAGAACACCTTTCTTTTATTAATAAAGTTCATTGCTTTTTCCTTCTCAATGGTTATCTTATTGTGTGATTGATGATTGATGTGTATTACTGTGTTTTATGCTTAAATCCTCAAATATTAGTCAATTAAAATGACTAACTATACTACTAATTGACATCAATTAATAACTAAATTGACAAAATATACTACCAATTGATAGAAATCAGTGAATAGTGAATAAAATGACTAAATAAGTGACCAGTTAACAACACTCAATGATTAAATATATTAGTGAATAAAAAATGACTAAATAAGTGACCAAATTACAACAATCAATGACTAAATCAACAACTAAATAAGTGACCAGTTAAATATATCAGTGAATAAAAAATGACTAAATAAGTGACCAGATTATAGTAATGAATGACAATATATCAGTGGAAAAAAAATGACTAAATAACTGACTAGATTATAGCAATGAATGATTAAATCAACAACTAAATATACTACCAAATCGATCAATCAAAACAACCAATAAATGACTAAAAATGGTTTAGTCATCAATTTGGTCGCGTTATATATGACTAGAAATAAACTACTAATGGTCACATGACCAAGTTCAGTCATTTAGAAGCAGTTTTTAGTAGTTTTTTCAGTCATCTATTGTTGTTTTTGTACTAGTGTTGAGTCCAAGAGGCAAATAAAAGGATGTGTACAAGAGGAATTATTCATAAGAGAGTTTTCCCTCTTCAAAGAATTGATCAAACTCAAAACTTATAGGCTTAACACCTTTTTTAATTTCTCTCAACATAAGCTAAACAAAATTCAAACTAGTGACCCTCCTGGTTACATTAGAATCACTATGACCATGACTCTCCAAAGATTCACTAGATAACATTGAAACACTCCAAACCTAATGCCTCACTTGAACATCATAGTTGAAAATCAAGCACTCTTTCCTTTTGAAGTGATATAAATAATTATGAGACCCCCATTCCACACAACAATATTAGTCACCCAAAAGTATCTCCTTCCCATGTAGGGTAGTCCACCAAATTCTCCCCCACTCAATTGGCTCTTGTCACGAGAGGTGGATCAATTTAATTCATGCCTAAAGAAAGGGTACAACACATGTTTTTATCTTAATTTCACCTCATTTGTAAGGCCCAATTGTATATGCATAAGTTACTAATCATCATGCTTCCTTTGGTGAGTCCTATTAGTATAGTTGGATGAGTCAATTTGATGGATTATGCAATTTTTGTTTTCATTAAAGTTATATGATGTAAGTTGCATAGGGTAATTGTATGCATTCTTATAGGATGATCTATGTGGCCAAATGTAAACTTAATTTTGGACTCAATCATTAGCAAACAATGACAAATCAGATATTTAGGTCTTGGTTAAAATTTAACATGATATTAAATTATTGCATATTTGAACGATGTTTTAGGGTATAAACTCAACTGTGAAAATAACCAGAAAGTTAGTGTCTAGTAGTTAGTACAAGTGATTGTTTTGTGTGAGTGATAGCAATGGTGTGTAGATCCTTGGTAAAAAGTATTATGCATTTCCTTCTTAAATGCAAATACATATCAATGGAAACATAGCACATGAAATGGTATGATTGGGTGATTTTTTATTTGTATCATTATAGAAAGATTTCTTATCCTCCTTATGAAGTTGTACTTGTATAAATGTAAATTGATGTGTTTTAATCCTTGCATTTGTCACTCATTTAATTTTGATGCGATGAAAATAGTAATTGTACCTTATTTACAACAAGGCCAAACTTATTTTAACCTATCGTGCATTACCAAGGTAAGTGACCCTAGGGGTTTAGATAATGGTTAACCGGAATACAACTCCTTTATCCTAATTTCTATTTTATATGTACGAATGACATTTTAGTATTATGAAGTTTTCATTTATGTAGAAAATGTACCAATGGTCAAATATTAATCTAGTATGAACAAAGGAACTCGATTAGAAACATGAGAATGTTTTGTTGGGAAAATCCATAATGTAATTTTTCATGAATATGTTAACTCGAATGATTATAGTTGAGATCAAGGTCGAGTGTGAATGATGAAGGTGAGCATGATTGAGATGTTTGAAAATTTGAAATATAATTATTGATACATCAAGTTCGGTTTAAATTTAAGTAGTTATGTTGTTTTTATTTCAAGAAGTTATGATTATAGAAGCACTAATGATGTAAGACCAGGATTGTGCAAACTAAGCTTCAAGGTCAAGTTCCATATCCAAACAATGTTCACCGAGTTGGCATGAGGTACGTAAAATTAGTCATTATCGATTGGTAAAGTAATTATTGTTATATATATATATATATATATATATATTATATATCAATTTAATTGATTATTTCATGGAGTACTAACCATTTGAAAAAGTGTCAAATTCTATAGGGACAGGAAGCAATCTGATGAAGCGATCAACAAATTTCCTAAGTCAGATGCTGAGAGGGAGGAGTTACGAAAGACTTCCAGAAGCTACTATGACACGGACATAATTGTCTCGCACTGGAGGAGGGTTTTGAATGTGCTGATGGAGTACGTCACGTTGGATGGTCATTATACCAAAGTCTTTGGGTATCATTTTGTCCTTCTGAATCATTTCAGGCACCAGGTCAGGATTTCTTTTCCTTTTTATCTTGCGTCTTCTCTAAATACCAGTTTGAAAAGCCATAGACAAAACCCTACCAGGTACTCTATTCTTCATGAAGGACTGTTTGTCCTAATTTATGACCATTTTAAAGCTATGTTGGCTCTGCCTTACCAGACACCATCGCCTAAGGATAGGGTTGTTGACAAGGATAAAGGAAAATCTAGGGATTCTCCTAAGAAGAAGGGTAAGAGAAAAGTGTCGGAGGACCCCTCCTATGATGTGAACGAAGAGAATTCACAGTCGGAGTCGCTATCTGAGTATTTCAGCCATCCTACGACCGATAGAGAAGAGAGACCCGCTTCCCTATGGACCTCAAGGCGGGTGATCATTATTTTAAGGAGGAATGGGAATTTCCCACTGATGTTCTTGCAATAGCCCGCAATGGGGCGGTGGATAATTTTAGGTTAATGAGATGGGTGTTCTTTGAAATTAAGGAAATTAAGTTGAACTAGAGAGCCATGAACAGTAAAATGGAGAAAGCTGATGATAATAACAGAGGCAGTGGTAGTGGTCAGGCCACTGATTTATGGACTAAGGAAGAGAAGAAGTACATGGTTGAGTGCCTCAAGAAAATGGTGGAGGAATTACAGGACTTCAAATGCAATCATGATGGCAAGCAGGCGGATATGGAGGAGCAGCTGAGGAACATCAAAAATCTCTCCACAAAGTGTTGGTTATGAACCATAAGATTTTAAAATCCACTGCACAGACCATGAATACCATGGTGGAAAACCTAGAAAAAGCTTATCAGGTTAAGACTGTTGTGTTTCTTGATTTGGACAAAGATGAAGGGCAGTCGGATAGTGAGGGGTCGAGTAACAGGACCAGAGCAAATTTGAAAAGGAAGGCAGACCAAGCTTTAGTCAACATCCAGGAGATCAAGAAGTCTGCACTTAACATGAACAGTCTGGAGCAGGAAGCGGCAGAGATCCTCTGGAACCTGGCCTATTTTGCGATTTTTTGTCGGTTTTTTGGCTGTTCTGCCCTGGTTTTTAGTGTTTTCTTCTTTATGGGCAGCTTCTTGTTTTTATTTGTGCTATGTTAATGTTATATCCTTCGCTTATCTGACTGTTAAGGGTTTCGGGACCCCTCTAAAACCTGTTTGTTCCTTAATCAAAAACCATTTTAAAAAGTGTGTAAGTGGCCAATGGGTGGAACAAGAGGTTCAATCAGGTCCCTAGCTAGCTCACTACATGTGAGTAAGTACATTTGAGTCATAAATTGTGGGTAGGTGTGGAAACCCGTATGGAAGCTATTAACCCAAGTTTCAAGCATGAAAAAAATTAAAATTAATGTTGTTAGGCTATTTTTGAACCCCCAACTCAAGTATCTAGGGTTAGGGTACATTAAGAGAAGGTTAAAAGGGTGATGGGAGCTATCTTTTTTGTGGGGGAAAAGCTTTGTTGGCTGCTGAAAGAAAGGAGGTGGAGGTCTGTAAAATTTCCATGGCTGCCTTGTTAAAGTAGGAGGTAAGTTACTGTTTAGCCCTTGTTGTTGTATACTCTTATTGTGTTGAGTTTGAAAGATTGTGAAATTGTGGTTGTGTAAACCCTGTTCATGCTGGGTCAATAATGAGCATGTAAAATTTGTGTCTTCTTTTGTATTGTGTTGTGAGGGGTTTTTCTTATATATTTGTTGTCAAAACTTTGAGTTGAAAATGTTATGCTTTGAGAATTTGAGTTGAATGCCATTATAAGGGTAGTGAATACCCTTGGAAGGGCCCTGGTTGAGCCTCTTGGCTTGGGGATTGGTGAGAGCTTCCATAGCTTGATGACCCATATGGTAGGGTGGCTAGAGTGTGTTCTCTCCATTGGCTATTTATCAATTGACATGCAGGTTGCAGCTGTTCTCTCTATTTGTAGATCATGAAGATACAAAAGTTAGTGGGTTTCCAAATGGGTGTGAGAAAATTTCAAAATATGTAGGTAGGGTTGATTCCATGTATAGTTCATATGTCTCAATGTAAATCAACACTTATGCTCATATTGTTTAGGGAAAAAAAAAATGGGTGAGCTTTTGGTTACTGAGTCTAAAGGAAAAATGTTTGTAGTTGAGTGGGTTACAAGATAGTATAGAATCATTTGAAGCTAGAACTAGTTGTAATATCTCTTCAAAAAAAAAAACTATTTTCTATATAATGTAACTCCTGTGTTTGGACTCATCCAAATAGGTTAACAAAAAAAAGGGGTAAGAAGACTAAGCTGGCATCTAAGGATAAATAGAAGAATATGCTTCAACTTTCCAATCTTTGAAAAATCATTAAAATCTGAGGGGTATTTCTGATTCAAATTTATTTATAAAAAAAAAGAAAAGCAATATAAGGAATAGAAATATGATCCCCAGAATTTCAAATACTTTCACATTGCAGGTAGGATCTATATATAGATCTTTGTTACATTTCCTCCTGTAGGACAATGTCCAACTTTATGTTATGAGATTATAGGTTAAATAACCTCTATGCTCCACAAAGCACTGGACGATGTGAACTTAAAAATCACCGTGTTAAACAAAAAAAGAAGGAACACAATGTATGAGTTCTATCTCAAAGAATAACAAAGGGTATACAATTTTATTCGGGTACAAAGAACAAGAAAAGGAGAAAATGAAGAAAATAATAAATAATTATTAAACCAAGTCATTACTGTAATAAGTAATCACACATTCAAGGAACAAAAAAAAAAGAGCAGAGCAGGGTAGGGTTGGAACAAAAGCAATCCTGAGCATTCAGTATAAACACAAATAGAAGGAAAAAACACAGCAATTAAGAATGCCAGTATTCATGGCCAACAAACAGCCCTTGCAGGGTATGGCGAAGGTGTGGTGGCCTCCCCTCTGTCTCTACTCCTCTTAGGTAGGTTTTCGCCATAGTATTTGGGCGTGGGTTTGCTTAAAAATCAGCCTCTGCGTTCTTATTCAACAAACGCTACCCCTTCTCACATTGAACGCCTTGCGATTTGATCCGGGAGACCAAGGGTGCCCATTGCTGCCTGTAGACTCGCGCCCCTCTGCACAGTCAAGAAAGCAAAAAAATTTAAAAAAATTATAAGAGAAAATATATCGTTGATTGCAGATGTTAGGGCATATCTTGCTTCTAGGGTTCCCTCTCTGCACGAGGCGATTGTAAAAGGTGTATACGACTATCTTACACCCGTACCAATACAAGACGATTAAATGAATCTCAGCCGTTCATTGTTTTCGCCCTGTGCTTGGCTGTTTTCGCTGTCATTTGCTGCTTCCCCCGCCGCTATTGGTTTCCGCTCCCCCAGACTGTTCCTCACAGGTACTACCTTTCACTTCTCCCATGTGGCGAACTGCAGCGTGATAATAAGGTTTCGACGAGGGTTTTAGAGTATGTTTATTTTTAAAATGAAAATTACGGCAAGTCTCTACGATTTAGAGGATATGATAATTAACTTGAAAATTACGGCTAAGATCTTCAGCACATTTAAGTTTGTTGCCGTAAATAAAAATTACGGGCACCATATATTGATAATTTAATAAGCTTTACCTCCTCTTTTCAAGCATTGGATGTCTCATGGGAAAATTCAAATGGAAGCAATATTTTATCATTAAAAAATATTAATGTTGCTGAGGAAAGCAATTAACTTAGAGTGTCATGCGATAAATTCTTGAAACGTGTTATTATGGAGGAATGCATCTCCACGTATATGACTTAAAATACATTAAGAAAAAAAAGTAAATAAATTAATTTAATATTCAAAGCTCCACGTTTCCCATGGAAGCTTTTCCCAACTATGAAACACTAAATTCCATGTTCCTTTAAATAAATGGTCCCCAAATTCCATGTTTCTTTCTTTAAATAAATGGTCCCCACTTCATGGGAAGGAGTGAAATATTAATTTAAAATGTAGAGAGGAAGAAAATATATACATAAGAAACAAAAGATAAAAGAATAGGTATTAATAGGACATTTTAGAAAGAGGAAATTTCCTTTTAACTTTATTTTGGTTGAGTAAAATAATATGTCTATTGCTATATGATAATCATTATTTTAAAATTACTTGGCAATAGTTAAACATAAATAAATAGGTTGATAATAATAAATATCTCAAATTTCTTAATAATGTTAATATTAATAGATTTAAGATTATTATTAATAATCATCAATATTAGTATTGATTATGAATCTAATATTAATATTGATAAAAGTAATACAACTAATTCTCTTTTATTTAGTTTTGATATTAGTGTTAATGTTAATACCAATAGATTTAATATTTATACTAGCATTAATAATATCTAGAATGCTAATATCGTCAATAAGAAGCCATTATTAAATGGTGTCATATTTTAACCACATAGACAATGAGCATAAAATAAATGTTAACATAGTCATGGATTATATCAAAAACGTTGTGCTCTAATATAACAACCACCTTATGATATGTCTATATTTGGTGTAATCAACGTGTAACTTGAAAATAATAGGTTACCCTCGAGAATAACTTTATACTGTAGTCCATAATTCTATTGAGCAACAATAAAATGAAAATGAAATTTATGAGAGGACTGCCATTGGATGTTTCAAACATGAACAATTTCATTAAGGGTAAATATCAATATTGCTAATACTAATGATAACACTAATGGTGTTGACCTTAAATATTAATGACATTGTTACCTATTAGAATAGAATTAATACAAGAATTGTTCGCCAACTTAGAAAACGCTATTGCAAAACATGTTGAACCCCATGAGTAAGTATGTTACCTCGTAAAAAGAGTACTGCTTAGAATATAGTTAAGTGTAACTAAGTGTTTTGAGTTGCCTAACTCACCTAGAGTGTGTGTGATGGACCCCACACATTTCACTTATTCTCTGTTACACCTCGCCTTTGGGCGTTGTGTTGATGTTCAATATTACCTTTGCAATGTTGTTGATGCATGTAGAATGTGACCATGTGCATACATGGTTATTAGTGCGTGACAATTTTATATGTTTTAAAAAAAAATTGTAGGTTGTGTTCATGTCCTAAGTAAAAAATTGAGGGCATGACATCATTGTACATTTGTGGTAAGTCAACATAGAGTATCACAATATGACATAAAATTAGGTTTCTCAAAACACACACACACACACATATGAGATATGATAATATAAACTATATATAAAATAAAATTAGATTTTGTCTCACACACATACACAAATCATTTAATTGTTATTATAATAAATTTTTAAAGCCCTAGATATATCATATCTATATGTGTGTGTGTGTGTGTGAATAGATATATATGTATACATCTATGTATACACACTCCTATATATGTATATATATGTATGTATGTATATATGTATGTACATATATGTATATGTATATGTATATGTATATATACATGTATATGTATGTATGTATGTGTATATATGTATGTATATTTATAGACATGTATATGTATATATATGCATACAAATACATATATATAGATAGACATACATATACATATATATTTATATATATGCATATGCATACACATATACATATATACATATATATATATAAATGTATATGGATATGTATGTATATATGTATATATACATGTATATACATATATACATATACATATATATTTATATATATGCATATGCATACACATATACATATATACATATATATATATAAATGTATATGGATATGTATGTATATATGTATATATACATGTATATACATATATACATATATATAAAAATATAAATATATATGTATGTATATTTGTGTTTATATACATGCATAGATATATATATACATGCATATATATACACATATACATATATATACATATTTATATATGTATATTTACATATATGCATATATAGGTGTGTGTATACATATATGCATATGTATATATCTTTACACACATACACATATATATATACATATATAGGTGTGTATATACATACATACATATCTTCACACACATATGTGTGTGTGTATCTGTATACACATAAATACACATGCATATTTATTTGACCCTTCTATTTTCTTGTGCACATCGAATTGTACTTTTATGCATGTTTGATATCATCTACCATCACACATGGTGATGGAAAAAGTGCGCACATGATGCACTACCATTATGTAGTGTTTTATGTTATCATTATAATATAACTTGTTAATTCATTGATTTATCGTACATACATATGTATATGCATATACATATTTATATTATACATATATATCTTCACACACACACACACATATGCATATATATTCATACATACATGCACATAAATGTATATCTACACACACATGCACATGTATATTCATTGACCTTCTACCATTCCCTTGTGCATCACCAACTTGTCCTTCTATGCATGTTCATTTACTATTTACCATCACACGTGGTGATGAAAATGTGCACATGCAACACACTATCATTATGTAGTGTTTTATGTTAAAAATTATTAACTTTTAGTGATTTTTCTCCATCTTGAATTGTATGCATTTTGGATATAATTGATGTACTATAGAAAGAGTAATCAAGTTAGCACTAAGTAAACTTTTTAGCACATAATCCAAGGATTCTTGTAACTCAAAAAAATCTTGGGAGTAGTTTATTTAAAAGATTCAAAAGTAGTTGTGGTAACCAGTTGATTCACATTTTCCTTTGTATTGTTGCTCTTTAAAAAAATATTTCAACTTTTGATATTTTCAAGGATATGATGCATTTTGATTTGATGACCCATACCTATTTTTTTCTTGCTAATATATGTGTTTGTGTGTGTGTATATATATATATATATGTACATATATAAATGTATATATATATATATATGTAAATTTATATGTGTATATATACATGTACAGATATATATACACATATAGGTGTGTGTATACATATATGCATACATAGATATCTTCACACACACACATACATATATAGGTGTGCGTACACATACATGTATACATATATATCTCCACACACATGTATGTGTGTATATATGTATACAAATATATACATATGTATAATTATTTGACCTTCTATTTTCCTATGCATCGTCGAATTGTACTTATATGCATGTTTGCTATCGTCTACCATCACACATGGTGATGGAAAATGTGCACACATGATGCACTACCATTATATAGTGTTCTATTTTATCATTATAATATAACTTTCTAATTCATTGATTTATCATACATACACATGTATATGCATATATATATTTATATTATACATATATATCTTCACACACACTGAGACATTATATATATATATGTTGAGTTGTGTGCATTTTGGATATAATTGATGTACTAAATAAAAGTTGATCCCACAATAGTGGTTTACACTTTTTGGCCAAACTTGACATTGAACTAAATTTTAACTAAATCTTCACTTTCAGGCACCTATAGCTACTAAACCATGAGGAATTTGAAGATGATGCAAACTAGTGATTTGTGGTATTTTGTTTGTAGATTCTAAATATATTTTTTTAAAAAAATTGGAATCATATTGCATTTCTTTTTCCATCTCCTTCAAAAACTAGTTTTTAATAGTAAATACCATTTTTAAATAGTGATGTTCACCGTAAACAACATAATTTTTTTTCTATGAAGGATAAAATTCTATTTTTTTCGAATTTAGCTTTGTAACTACGATATCTAGCATGTTCATTTGATTCCATAGTGTTTTATTGAATTTTTTTTTTAATTAAGTTTTGAAGTCAAACCAATTACAATTTAGACATAGGCAAACCATATACAACATAGCTTTTTTTGTATGTAAAAATTCAATTTATTTTTTTTGGTTGGATCAAAGACATCAATACCTAGCATGAACATAATTTCAAAAAAAAAAATTGATAATCTACTATTTTTCCACAGGTGCAAAATAGAGAGCTTGATTTTCGGTGAAAAACCTATGTTTAATTAAACTAAAAAAAATACATAATAAAACCAAAATATATTAAAATTATATTTGATGGATAGCTCGTTTTGAGGAATATAATCATCTAGTTGGGTTTGTGAAGTTGATTCCATTTTCATATTCAACCCGAGCTCTGAAAGGCAAAATTTTGCATAGAATTTCTAGAGGAGGTAGAGAAGGGGAAAAAAGGGGGGTTCAAGTGAACCCCCCTAGACCCCTTCGAGTGAAGGGGGTTCACTCGAAGGGGGGTTCGTTCGAACCCCCCTTAAATAATATTAAAAAAAAGGTAGTTAAGTGTGTTCGTGCGAACCCTTGGCCGACCAATGTATTTTTATTTTTATTTTTAATTTCATATGCATATAAATACAAGCTTATTTTTTCATTTTTTCATATCATTGCAAGATTAATTCACATATTTATCAAGGAAGGCGGATTTTGGAGAACACTTTACATTTTTATCAATCAAGGCAAATTTTGGAGAAGACAACTTTGCATTTTTATCAATCAAGGCAGATTTTTGAGGAGAACGTACTTTTGGTAGAGGATTTGTCAAGTCATCTTTTACTTGAAGAAAATGGGACAACAATCAAAAAGATAAAATAAGGCTCAACAAAATTATTCAGAAGAACAAGAACACAAAGTCCTGAACAAAACTTGGCAAATTATCATAGAAAGAAACAAGGTATGCTTATTTCCTTCTCTCTAATGTCTTCTCTCTCTCTCTCTCTCTCTCTCTCTCTCTCGTGTCTAGGACCTTTATTAACACCTCAATGTTTTCCTTATAAATCTATTTCCAATTATAAAAACCATGTTAGATAACTTGGAAGTTAATACTAATTATTATATCTTTATGGGTTTATCTTTTTTATCATGGATTTTGTAGTGCCCCTCCGTGTTTGGCCCTTTCTTGATGTTTGATTAAGTTTGTTTGGGTGAGTTTTCTGATACGTAGTGTTAAAATTAATTGTTTATTAAAGTTGTTTGATGTAGAATTAAATATATAATTAATTAAACTATGTTGTTAAGTGGGTGTATATGTTGTGTTTGGATAATTAAACTATTAAATTAAATGATTAAATTATAAAGTGTTTTTATAATTAAATATAAAGATAATTATTGTTTAATGTTGAGTTTAATTAATAAATTAAAAAGTGAGAAAATATTAAAAGAAAATAAAATATTAAAATTAGTATTAATTTTGAATGAAGATAAATGATAAAGAAATTAAAAAAGCAATTAAAAAGATGGAAAAAGAGTTGTTGAAGCACATGCATGACTTTGAACTGGGTTCTTTTTGGAAACCTGTTGTTTTTGTTTGCTTTTTATTTTCGAAAACAAAAGCTTTCCTAGGATTAAATATTCATTTTTGGGAGATTATGGGGAACAATTGATTTTTGGTTTTCGAAAAAAAAATATTTCTCTGCAAGAAATTTTTTGTAGAATAATTGCATTTTGTTGATTGATTCAAAAAAAAAGGGAACTTGGGGGTTCAAAGAGATTTTCTTACTGTCGAAGATTGTCTTGGCACCGGGTTTTCGTTTTAGCCTGCGTGGATTTCAAGGTCCATTATTCTTCCAAATTTTATCTTTGTGTTCGAAAATATATGCCTGTTTGCATGTTGCTTGAAGATGTGGTATTTATCTATTTTATTTCCGTTGTGAAACCATTTAAATATGCATTTATATACATATATTTTGCGATCGTGGTATTCTAGGAGGACCTAAATCTGTTTGTGCATAATTTTGCAACCTTGAATTCCTTAAATAGTGTCTCTTGCATTTTAGTGCAACCCACTGCATATCCTTTTTGTATTGGCTATTCTTTTGTTGCGATTTCCTTTTAATGGTTTTGATTATATCTTGGTAGTTAGGTTTAATGGTACTGGCTGCCTTGCGTTGTGACTTTAAATCTTTTGCATTTTAGCTATAATCGACACTAGTTAATGCGAGTTGAATTCGAAGGTTATAGCTTAGTCTTTGGCAACCGAAACCTTGCTTTCCTAGCCCCGCACTAGGGTGTGATTGAATAGTCATTAGATGTCACTTATTGCAGATTCACTCCCCAGCGCCAATCTTTGATATTGCATAAGCTGAGTTTCATGGTGTATTCTTCCTTCCTTTGGCATTCAATGCCTGTGTTACTTGGTGCCTCCTTGGAGCGTTGAGATAACACCACTGTGGCTCGATCCTGTTTCCACATTTTAATGTCTAATGTTTCTTTATTTCATTTGAAATTTGATCATGTGTTTGGTAATAGTCACCACCCTCTGTAGTCATGCAACAATTGATTCATTGGAACAAATAGCATAGACAACTATGGCTCGTGTTTCTATCACGAATCCTTGAGGTACCCTATCTAGCATTTTGCATAATATTCAAAATAGGAACCACTTATACCAGCTGCAATTTATATCCATGGATTTTGATACCTTGTGTTATGTCTTATTTGATGAATTTACGATATCGCTGGCTAATGTTTTCCTTTTAACAAATCCAATGTGTGTGCACCTTGCCAACATTTCATTCCTTGACTGGTGATCTCCCTTGGGGCCCTCTGTCAAACCGTTAGTGCTTATCTTGCAGCCTTCCATTCCTCAAATCAGCGCCCAAGCATGCCTGCTATATACATTCACTTGAAAGTTCCCTAAGCCTTTTCTTCAAAAGCAATGTGTTATAGCATGTTAACAATGCTTTCCCTGGATGTGATTACTTGTGGGCTCCTGGCAATGATGGCGTATCTTCTATATGCAGCGCCATTATTTCTTTTTCTTTTCTTTTCTACATACCCTTGTTGCCTTTGCAGCCTATTCTCCAATGAAACCTTCAACGCATGTAGGGTATGGTTGCAAATGTCATTTAATATTATCAAATGTGTTTTCTATAGCCATTGTGAATTGTGATTTAAGTTCGATAGTTTATAATTTACATTGTAGTGGATGTTTCGTTTTAACTCAATCGCCCTCTCTTTGTTAATCAATGGCTATGTTGTAATCGAAACTGAAGGTTTTAATTTTACTTTGAATCTTTTATTTATAGCATTCGATATCTATTTGGCATGTTGTTTTTGTTTGGTGTTCAATGTATTTTCCATTCATTATATTTGATTTCGGTGATGTGCCTTAGTTTTGATGGAAATAGGCTATATTTGGAATTCAGTAAGTTGTTTAGGAATAATTAATAGAATAAGCTATAGGTAAATAAAGGATTAAGTAAATAATAATTAAATCTGAAATACAAATATAATTATGAAAATAGATACATTCTTAAATTATTATTTCGAATTCAATATTGTCAAATTATTCTTGAGACAATAAAGTTAAAATGATATATATATATATATATAATCTTATATGTCATAGATTTAAAAGAAATAGGTTGATCCACTTAAAGGAAAAATCAAGTAAGAATGTAATGTGTAAAGAGAATTTCAAATCAGATAGTTGAGGGTAAATTGGATATTTTAATCGTTACAGACAAGGGAATTGAGTAGATAATTAAGTGAATTGAATTGTTTGTATATATAGATAATTGAATGATTGTAGGTTCGATAAATGATTCAGATTAATCCGTTCAGGATATAGAATACTTTGGTTATCTAGTTAGCAAAAGATGCCAGATATTTGATAGAATTTGTTATGTGAAATAAGCAATTATGATAAGGTCATTATAGCATTATTTTATAGTTGAAATTTTAAGACTAGGGTTTTGAAATGATTGTTTCATTGATAATAGAGTTACCTTGAAATATCATTATATAATCTTTTAATTTGATCAAGTGAGTAACCTATTTAAATATCAATTTATTTCTACTAGACAATTAAGTTCTCTTTAAATTTGTAAGGGACAACATAGTTTAAAGATAAACTTTTCTTTTATAGCTTTGGTAACCGATTTTCTATAGGTAGATATATGTGAGGGAAAAATAGTTCTATTTATTTATTTTGAATTTAAATGAGTATTTTACAAAGAATAAATAAATGAAAAGATTTGTTTAAATAAATGGATTAGATTATCTATTGCTTTGTGAATTCATGGTGTAATTAGTATAATTGTATTATAGTGGTAAATGCTCTATTAAGTAGTTTAAGTGGATTAAGTTAACGAGTAATCTAAATTGTGGAGATAATGCCTTTTATGGAATATTTCATGGTTGTTTTCATTGTTCGTTTGTGTTGATTTATTGAGTTGATTTTAGAAATGAGTTGTGAATTGGTTGATTTTACTATTGTTGTCGTGGTTGTTTGATATTGAGAAATTTTGGTTATTGTGGTTGATTTTGTATTGAGATGATGTTATTGTTGTCACTTCGATGGGGAAATTTTGTGTTAGTGATTTGTTAAACTTCCAGAGGCTTGGGGAAAAGGGCTTGAGTTTTGGATACATGTTTTTGGTCATTTTGAAGGTGGATTGATTTTATACTTGAATTGTGTTATTGAAGGTTTAATCCATCCATTATGGTTGAGATTTGTGAGCAAGAGGGTTCAAGCCTCATTGTTTGTGTATGTGCATGTGATTTGTGATTTTGTGCAAATGGCTTTACCTAGTTGGATGTGTTTGGTCTTCTAGTTGTTAGTAGGGGGAGTGGCTCTCTATGGGGGTATGGCGCACAAAGTGGCGCTAGGGTAACTCATTGAGAGTTTCTTTAATCAGTGATAACCTAAAATAAATTACGAGGTTGGGTAGTTCACATTGATCAAGATAATGCCTCACTCATGGCTCAAGTGCTTGTTTAGGCTTGAGACGAGTGAGAGGGCCTCGAATGGCAAGATCAACTGCCTTGACCTCTTGGAAGGTATGTTGATCCTGCATGAGTTTCTATGGGGGTCCGGTGACTGGTAGAGGTGGCCAGGGTAATCCAGGATGGGGGTCCAATAGCCTACGAAGGTTTTCCAGGGTAACCCATAGCAAGCTATGTGATGACACTCCTCCCTATAGCAATCTAGCATTCCCAAGTCGTTTGTTTCCCTTGATTGTTTGTGTACCTCTGAAAGTAGTGTCAATATGATGAGTTGTTTATGGTATTTGTATCATAGAGTTATGTTAGTCCTATTGTGTTGTGCTAATGTTTCTTGACTGCTTTGGTGGTGGGACCTTATTGTCACCTCCTAGCATGGGAGGTGGACCTTAGGGTTCCATATGGTTGGGTGGAACGTGCTATGCACTTCATTGGGTTCCTAGTTGATGTTCGTGAGAATGGATGTTGTACCTTATGCAAAGATTCTAGATCTTGTACCAGACTTGAGTTAGTGTTGATGTTATGCAATGTAATCATTTCAGTTGTATCTTATCATGTATGTAATGTATCCTTCCCGGTGTTATAAGGGAAGCTTTGATGTAAACCTGTAAATAGTGTAATGATCTACCCCGTGTATGGGAAGTTGTATATGTATTCAACGGTTCATAATCTATGCTCTAGAATGGTGTTGTATCTATGGAAATATGTATTTCTAATTATTTTAATGCAGAAGATGTAAATGGACTCTTGTTATTAGTTATTTTATGATGTATGTTTAGGTCGGTTAATTGTTATGTTTGTAATGCAGTCGTGATACCCTAAAGGATAAAGTCAGTGCAAATGTACATGTGGATTACATTCTATGTTGATGATAGTGTGATTTATACATTGATTCACTTTTATTAAAAGAAAAAAAAAATTGTGTCATAAATGTTAGATAGCTATGTTGTCCTTGTGGGTTTCGTGGTGGGGCGTTACAATTTTTATTTTGTCTATTAAATTGTTTCAAATTATTTCGCTACCCTAGGTTTACATAAACCACTTTCCTATTAAAACAATGTGGATCTTTATATTGTAATTACCTACAAGGGGATTGATTGACTCACTTGTACAATTCCCTTTAAACTCTCCATATTGTAAATTTTATTTATTTATAAGTGATTCTATATATGGATTTTTAGGAAGTGATTGAAGATAAAGGTGCACATGAAATCATCCAATGAATCTCCCATAAATAAAATAGATTATAATAACACTATGAATGAGTTTTCATCTTGAATAAACATAAAATCTTACTATTTAGTGTCTTTTCTCCTTTTATTTCCATGATATTCTAGTGGACATTATTTTTATCATCCTTTTTTATTTCCTATTTCATCAAATTTATTAAACACACGTCATCAATGGGTTTATCTTTTTTTATTGAATGGTTTTTATTGTCTATTGGTTTAAAAAGAACAACAACAAGTGCATTTTCACTCATTGGTTTAAAAATAACAACCTTACATTTTCACTCATTGGTTTAAAACGAATGTAACAACCTTGCATTTTCACCTCATTGGTTTAAAAAGAACAACTTGTATTTTCACTCATTGGCTTAAAAAGAACAACTGTATACACCTAAAAATGGTCTGGATAATCAAATTAATTAAATATGCATTATCTGATTAATTATCTTAATTTCTTCTACTATTAAATAAATAGAAATATTTATTTATAGTTCACATTCTAATTCTCCTATTCTTCAATTTTAATTAAATATACAACTTCTATAGTTGGTGTTATTTAATTATTACATTATTTCAATCTTAATTAAATAAACAAAGTTTTACACTTTATTGTTTAATTATCATATCCCTTCTATATTTATTTAATAAACAAATTCTATAGTTTGTTTTATTAAAATATTTATCCCCTTTTACTAATTTGAATAAAATCATAAAGTATTCAAATAAAGGCATAAAGCAAATTTCCTCTATTCACTCACCTACCAAATTAGATATCAAATATCCAATTTATTCAACTGGCATTCACGGGAAAGCTTTGGAGACAAACTTGCAGGCAATCCTCTCAATCTCCTTCCTCTGATTCGTCCTATCATCTTGCCTGATGTTTTCATGGGGAGAAACCATTCCCTTCATCAACTCCAGCTTCTTCATCTCTCACCCTTCAAATCTCAAAATTGAATCCAGGCCTCTGTTGTGTTGCCCCGTCACAAAATTGTTGTTGTAAATCTATAAATACAACCTCATTCTACAAGAAATGGATCCTAAATCCCAACTTTGTGCAAACTTACTCTGCAACATTCATAGCAATCAAGAAATCATAGCAATAGCAATAGCAATAGTATTTTAGCATCATAACAATCATAACCATGTAGAATTCACATCACAGCAGCATCATAGTTTTACTATAGCTTTCATCCATCAGGTTTCATGTCAAAATAGATTACAGTAGTATCATAGCTTTTTAGTTTCATAATCAATCATCACATCATTGCATTTAGCATAGGCATTTTAACAGTTACGGTGCTTACAAATCTGAGAGCCCTCTGTGACTTGATAAATCTTTGGAGATAGGAGACAATGAGACGCTTTCAAGCTTTTTGTGCTTTTAAATTAGTTTAATTCATGTTAAATCTTGATATAATATTTCATTAAGAAGTGTTTTAGTTTTTATACTTATTTACTTATTCCACACTTACATTTTGGCGCCCACCGTGGGGACAAACCCCATGTTTTTTTTTTTTTTTTTAATTATTTTCTGAAAAGCTTTCGTACAGGAATCTGGTGTGATTCTTTTAGCGTGATCGGAAGATTCTATAGCGCTTCTAACACAAACTATAGCACTTCTTCTTGTTTTAGGGCTTCCGAAGAAAACTGTAGCACTTTGAAGGATTGTTTTAGCGCTTCAATCAAAAGTTTTCAGCACAGTCTGACTGATCACATTCAACATTTGTTTTAGTGCGTCAGCCGAATTCTACAGCGTTTCTGACGAATCTTGTAGCGCTTACGACATTTTCTATAGCGCATCTGACTATTTCTATAGCACTTTTGTTATTTGTTATAGCGCTTCTGTGTAAATCGTTATCTAGATCCGAAGCGACCGCGGCCAGTAACTTCATTTCTTCAGTTGGACTAAAATGAATCAATCTAGGACAGTCACTTGATTAAAAATTTATCAATCCTAGGATAGTCACCAAACATTTCAATTTGGGATTAAAAATGAACATCTCTTTTTGTGAAGCAATATCTTCACTGTGAAGAAACATCTTCAAATAGATAGCAAATCGTCATTTGGGCTCTAAAAAGTGAACAATTGATTTATGTGCTTGTGTGGTGATAGACATATGCTCTCCACTTAACTGGGTGATCAAAACGCCAGACTCGTCCTTCATTTTATGCATTTCCAGCTTTATTAAATCCTTTAGAAGGCCTATCATAGAGGGAAAAAGTACTCACCCTACAGGAATGACCTAAGTGGGAACAACCAAAGCCAAGTTTTCCAACCCACTATAAAATAGAAGTAAACCTAGATAAATCCTCATTTACCAAAAATGTGTAAGATAACCATCCCCAAAATCTTTGTTCTAAAGATTGGGAGGTCTCCTGAGGGAGTTTATTATTGCTGCTCTAAATGGAAACCCTATCTACGAACCATAGTGTAGTATCCAACTTGTCGGTTTTTGAACATTGTAATACTCAGTAGTGTCAGGGAAGGGAAGAATCTACCCCCAAGACACTCACCATATAATTGTCAAGGACCGTTTGCTCAAGGGATCGAGAAATCTAACCTTGAGTACATGCCTGGAAAAGACAAAAACATGGGCGCCCTCTAGGGGGTGACACAGTTGTGTGAGTCGACGCAATTTTAAGCTGTGAGCTGATTGACTATAACGATGACTTAATTGTCCTTAAGAGTGAATTTGTCTGAAGTGTCTTTTTGTCAATAAACCTATGAAAATCAAGAAGGATCTATTTGATCCTTGAACATACACTATCTGTTTAGATTTTAACTCTTAAAAACAATTGTCTACATTTGATTGTTGTGTATTTCAAAATCATTAAAATCCAAATAAAAAATCATCCTGAAAAATACAACTTGGACAAAATCAAACTGAGAAATATATGATTAGGGATTCGAAAACCACAAATTTTTTCAAGAAATCCCTTTCCAAGAGAATCAAAAAACCAAAGAAACCACTTAGTTACAAAAACCTTTTAAAAAGAAGACGTTTCTTGTATCAAAGTAGGAAGATTTTGCTTCATCATAGAACTTTCTTCCATAGGTTTCATGATTTCGCTAGGGGTTACACTGATGATTATGCTTTAGAGCCCTTGTATTCACAAGCCTATTTTCAGAGAAGAGCTCTTTCACAGGAACCTAATCGTAGTCAACCTATTCATCAATCTTCCATCCTGCAACCCACCATAGAATACTCTGACAGACCAAATCAGTTCTTACGGTAGACAAAACTTAGAAACATTAGCTTCATCATCCAAAATCAAGGAGTTACCACCACACCTTATGACCATTTGGTGACCTACAACTCCCATTCAACAGCTAGGCCTTATAGCACCTGTTATACAACCTAGCCTTACGCACATTGAAAGTGCCCAAACCGACATCATCAACAGCTTGAGAACATTCATTTTCGAGAAGAATGAAACACCCCATCAATTTCTCATAGCATCCATAGTCTTAGACGAAGAAGAAGAAGAAGAGAAAGCGGACATAGCAGTTGAGAGACCCGTATTACCACCCCCCGCTTGGCAATAAACAAAATAGCGCTTCTACCATCTGTTATAGTGCTTATGTGCATTATTTTAGCGCTTTCCACAGTTAAAACAACGCTTTTTCCATCTGTTCTGGTGTTCTACCACATATTATAGCGCTTCTATCAACAGTAAAGCAAACTCTGTCAAAGTCAAAAAATAGTGTCATAGCGCTTCTGCAGTTTGTTCTAGCGCTTCTGTGCTATGATTTAGCACTTCAACAATCAAAAACAGCGCTTCTACCATTTGTTTCAACATTTCTAATCAAATTTATAGCGCTTTTGTAGAACATTACTAGTGTCAAAATTTACCAGTCTTTCAGCGCATCAGTGGTCTATTTTAGCGCTTCCACTCTATTTGACAGCACTTTTACCAGACCTTTTAGCATGTCTACATTCTGTTTCAGTGCGTAGACCCTCTGTATTAGCACTTCCACAAAACTGAAAAATAAAGACCTTTCAGAAACGTCTGTCAGATTCGTTACCATCAGAAACTCAAGTTTTTACCAGTCATAAACATTTCATAGTTCAAACAGTGTCCTAAAAACCTAAAACAAAGTAGGTTTTTACAAAGTCAAATTGTTTTCAAACATAAACCTAGATCTTGTAAAATACAAAGTGTTAAATTATCAAAACAAATCTAGATTATTGAGTCAAATTTTCTCATCAGGATTCTAACATCCTACCATCACGAAACAAAACTCAATAATCAGATTTTCCACTTAGCCTCATCAATAGAATATATCATTCTATTTGGCTTCGTTAAAATCAAATTCACACTAATCACACACAGAAGATCCAAGTTAGTGAAAACAAACAAAATTTTGTATGCCAATCTTGACAAGATTGCAAAGACAAAAACTCAGAGATAAGGAAATTGAAAATCCAAACATGACTAAAGAAAACCCCTTTTACCGATTCCAACAAAATAACACAAGAAGATATACAACACGCCCAACAAGATCCAAATTTTCATAAATTTATGGAAAAGGTCTTAGAACAAGACATGGAGAAATATCTCTTGATGTTAGCAGAGTTAGGTTCCAAACTTCCAAAGGATTTCGACATCAATCAATTAAAGGAAACACCTAGAACAAATGAAACAGACCCACATCTCACCCAGGACATAGATCAAGTGGTTGCTTTAACAGCTCAAATGCAAAATCTACAGCAACAGATTCAGAATATGCAAATGGGAACCACCAAGAGATATTTATTACAAGACATTTGTCCTTACCCTTTTCATCTAAGTGTGGATATGATACCTTTCCCTAGACACTGCAAATTTCCTAAATATGACAAATACAATGGCAAATTAGACTCGATTGACCATGTAAGGGAGTTCAGAACAATGAACCTCAAGTTTACACAAGAAGATACTTACCTCATGAGGTTATTTCCTAGGAGTTTGGGAGCCCAGTGTATGGAATGGTTTTCCAAGTTACAACCAAGGATTTGATCCTTCAAAGAACTGGTCAACAAATTCATCTCTCAGTTCTCCTTCAACATACAACACGACGTAACCATAAAAGATCTGTATAACCTGAAACAGAAAAAGGATGAGACATTCCTATCATTCTTACAACGTTGGAGAAAGTTATTCACTAGATATCCTTGATCTATACCTGAAGAGGAGAAGATTGAATTATTTATCGACAACTTAAATGATTAGATAAGTTATAGACTCGAACTGCAATGTCCCCCGACATTCGAAAAATTAATTGAGAATGGGCTTAAAATCGAAGAAGCCCTAGTCAAACAAGGAGTGATTAAACACTACAGTGATACACCAAACAACGCAAATCACTATGGAAACAATGACAAGCCTAATTTTTTGCAAAAAAATAGAAATATTGGAAGCAACGATGCTACAACCGACACGCAAAATACAAAACCAGTATTCAATTTGATAGCACAACTGTCAAAACAAATCAAAATGAAAATCAAGACAATAATCAAAGCACTACCCAAAAAAATTAACACCAACAATGGGGAATCTTGACCATCATATCAAAGACAATCCAATCGATGAAGATTTACCCCATTAGGACAAACTTTGGAATCAACAATGAGAGGGCTCATTGCAAACAAACTGATTACTCTACTAGAAGCACAAAATTGGGAGCCAAAGGTAAAACCATCCTGATTATTGCAACTTTCATAAGAATAAGGTACACAAAACAAATGATTGTATGCAATTAAAACATTTAATACAAGACTTGATCGAAGCAAAGGTGTTTTTCGAAGGGCATCAAACAAACAATGATCATAGTGCGTTTACAAATCCATTACCCAACTATGAAAAAGGAGAGTCTTCTTCAAGTGGTAAAGGAAAAAGTATAAAGTATGTCTATGACACCACCATTCTTTTCCTTTCTAAGGTTGAGAAAAATGACATTGATAATCAATCAGATGACACAAACATCAATGACATTAAATCCCTGAACATGATACCCAGCACAAACACATCTAACAATCAAATCAATGTCCTAAAGATCAAGGAAACACAAGACCATCAACAAGTCAATGTAACAACAAGGGGGAAGTCCAAAGTAGTACTAAAAGGAGTCTCATCTAAAAACACTACTCCCCCATCGTATCAATACAGCATCATGGACCAATTACAAAAGATACCCGCACAAATATCCATCCTAGAACTTCTCAAAATTTCACCATCACATAAAGAAGTACTGGAACAGGCTCTAGTAGCTACAACGGTGCCCAATAACTTGGATGTTTTTCAATTCCAAGCCATGGTGGGACATCTTACCACACCTCATTGTTTGTCGCTCTCCGAACAAGATGATGTGTCACTAAATCACCCACACAATGCGGCCTTGCATATAGAGGTTCTAATCCATAAACACCGCGTCAAGCATGTCTTAATAGATGGCGGAGCTGGATTAAATATTTGTAATTTGAAACTAATTCATGCACTAGGCTATTCTGACAATGCCATTGATACCAGAAGAAAGATAACAATAAAGGCATATGATGAAGAGGAAAGGTCTTAAAAGGGGTTGATTGTACTTCCAATTCAAGTAGGACTGATTTTCAAAACATTGTTTGTCAAGTGTTGGACAAGGATTTAACATATAACATACTCTTGGGTCGTCCATGGATCCATGAAATGCAAGCGGTACCCTCAAGATACCATCAATGTTTGAAATTTCCAGTTAATGGACAAGAGGTCACAATATCAGCTGACAACAATAATCCACAGACTTGCAACATGCTAAAATCAAATCAAGACACTCTGGTACCCCACAACAGAGAAGTCAACACTTCCACTTCATCCAGTGGTGAAAGACAACCCAATTTCAAATCTAAATGGGTTGAGAAGAAGGATCAAGCGAAGGAAATAACCATTGCAGACACAACTTTATCAAACAATGAAGGTCCTATAAATGAGTTATCACAACAATTTGCAGACAAGGTCCAGTTGAAGGACAAAGGCTTAGGAGAATATTCTCTTGAGCAATCTTTGTGTCTATCACAATTGCTACCATCACCAAAATCATATGGACATCCCACATCAAATACACCATGTTCATCACAACCAATCACAACTCTAAATGAAAGATTTGTTAAAGCAGGTACCCTTGAAGATGAGTCAGAAGACAAAGCCATTCTTAATTGGCTATACAAGGATGAGGAAGCCTCAACATCAGTGAATATCAGCATCAAAATAGATCAGTATGGAAAAGGGAAGGCTATCTTAGAGAAAATGGGCTATGAAGGCCAAGGACCAATTGGCAAGAGAAAGGATGGTATTATAGAACCTATTCAACCTCTAACTCTGCAACCTAAGGAAAAAATAGGATTAGGCTACACAGGTGAAGCAAAAGAGGAAGAAACTCAGAAAAAGGATTTTACAAATGAGAGATGGTTTTGACACAGATTCCAATGAGTATGAATGGGATCATTTATTTGCTACATCCTACACTAACAAACAAATTTATGTCATTCAAACATACACACCCTCACGAGAGGAGGGACAAAGTTCAGGAAATAGACTATTTGTAATGGGATCAACAAATATCGATGACTCAAGCAAGGATGATCAGGCATCGAGTGAAACAAACTACTTGGAGGTGATTACTATCATAGACCTCAACCTTCCTATCGACAGCTTTGATCGCCTAGCCATCAGAACACTTACAATAGACAACCTTACTCAACTTGATGACTTATTACCCTTGAAGCATCCTGAACTTATTGACTGGGAACCCATCGAACCTATTCATTTACCAGTCTTTTCAAATGATGATGTCATTATAAACTATCTTTGCAGTGATGAACCTGATACAATTTCTATCCATAACACTCATAACGATGTTTCACAACGGGAGGGTGCCAAATCTTCCAGTTGCAAAAATGACAACAGGAAAAATAAATCTAATGGTGAAAACTTTTCTAAGGCAGCATTAGATTTTGAAAAAGAAAAAATAAAGAACGTATCCAACAGTGAAAACCTTTATGAGGCACTAAACGATGGAAGATTTGACACCCTCCCAGAGCATTACCATGACAGATCATCAGTACTGGTAGAACCAACACAGTCTATAAATATGGGAACAACTGAAAAGGCCAAGATCCTACATCTAGCAGCATCCATGACAAAACAGGAGAAGCCTGCATTCACAAAATTCTTTGAGCGACACATCAATTTTGCATGGTCTTATTCTAACATGCCAGGATTGGACCCAGATCTCCTAATGCATCATCTATCGCTACCAAAAGGAATCAAACCAGTCAAACAAAAATTGAAAAAGATGCATCCCCATATTGCCCCGATGGTTAAAGTTGAGCTAAAGAAATTGTTGGATGCAGGATTTATCAGATCCATAGATTATGCAAAATGGATCTCAAATATTATGCCAATATCAAAACCTGATAATAGCATCACAATATGCACGGATTTCAGAGATTTAAACAAGGAATGCCCAAAGGATGATTTTCCTTTACCCAGCATTGACATAATTGTTGATCTAATAGCAGGACATGCCATGTTATCTTTAATGGATGGCTTCTAATGGTATAATCAAATAAAAATAGCACCTGAAGATCAGGAAAAGATAGCACTCACTTGTCCTTGTTGTACATTTTGTTGGAATGTCATGCCCTTCAGGTTGAAAATGTAGGTGCGACATATCAGTGGGCAATGACCACTATTTTCCATGACATGATGCATACTTTCATGGAAGATTATGTGGATGACATCTTAGCAAAATCATACACTAGGGAAGGACATCTGGAGATCCTTGATAAAATATTCACTAGACTGGAAAAGTTCAATGTCAGGTTGAACCCAAAGAAATGTGTGTTCAGGGTAACATCAGCAAAACTCCTTGGTTACATAGTGTCGGAGAAAGGTATTGAAGTAGATCCAGCTAAGGTTAAAGCAATAATGGAGATGCCACCACCTAAAAATATCAGTCAATTACGGTCCCTACAAGGCAGGTTGCAATCCATCAGGAGATTTATCTCCTAGCTGGCAGACAAGAGTCACCCATTTAATCATCTACTTCATAAGAATGTTTCATTCAAGTGGGATCATGACTGTGAAACAACTTTTAATCAAATAAAGCAATACTTGATGTCACCTCCAATACTCATGCCACTTGCAGCAGAGAGACCACTGTTACTGTATATCGCAACAACTGACATATCTTTAGGAGGATTCTGAAGGAAAAGAACAAGCTATTTACTACATCATCAGGACACTCAACGGATATGAAATAAACTACACATTCATAGAGAAGGCTTATTTGGTAGTGGTCTTTGCAACCCAGTAGTTGTGACACTACATGTTGACTCATATAGTCAGGCTCATAGCGAAAATAGACCCATTGAAATATCTACTCAGTAAAGCTGCTCTAACAGGGAGACTGGAAAAATGGGTCATGATCTTGAGCGAGTTTGAAATCCAATATGTCGACAGGAGGGCCATCAAGGGACAGGTAATATCATATCAACTAGCTGAAACTCCATTACAGGATCATCATCCAATGAACTTTGAATTTCCAGACGCTGACATCCTGAATATTACAACACAACAATGGAGGCTCTATTTTGATGGATCATACACACAAAGAGGGTCTGGGGCGAGAATTCTATTTGTCACACCTCAAGGGCACACCATACCAAGATCCTATAGCCTAATGTTTCCATGTACCAACAATGTGGCTAAATATGAAGCATTGATTATCGGCATCAAAGTAGCTATTGAATGGAAAATCACAGAAATGCAAGTATATGGGAACTCACAACTTGTCATCTATCAGGTAAATGAAGAGTATCAGATAAAAGATGAAAAGCTCATGCCTTACAAAAAAATGATAGATGATCTTAAAATGTACTTCCTAGATATCAAGTTTGAGCGAATACCAAGGACAGAGAACAAATTTGCAGATGCCATGGAGACAATTGCTTCCCTCTTGCAATTACCAGAAAAGAAAGGTCGTTATGAGTTGATGGTGGAACAAGTATCTAACCCTACATATGACAATCCTGATTCGTAGACCATATGCCAAATAATCGACATTCAAACCTCATAATATGGAGAAATCTATACTTACCTCAAGGATAATATCCTTCCCCCTGATCTCTTTAGAAACCAAAAATATAACTTTATCTGTCAATCTGCGCGACATACATTGATTGCTGACATCTTATACCATTGAGGTCTAGATGGTACACTTCTTCACTTCCTGGAACATCACAAATCTGAAACATCCTTACGAGAGGTCCATGAAGGTATTTGTGGAACCCATTCAAGTGGGATGACCCTAGCTAAGAAACTCCTTCGTTTGGGATATTACTGGCTGAATATGGAAAGGGAGTCTTATCAATTTGTTAAAAAGTGTCAGAAATGTAAAATTCACGGTAATCTAATTCATGCACCAGCACAAGCGTTACAACCCTTCACATCAACGTGGCCATTTTCTCAGTGGGAATTGGATCTGGTAGGAAAAATAAATCCTTCATCTAATCGGCACAAGTTCATCATCACAACAACAGAGTCTTTTACAAAATGGATAGAAGCGGTTCCTTTAACAACTGTCACTAGAAAACATATCTCATATTTTAAACTCAAATACCTCATTTGTCGGTACGGGGTACCTTAATCCATTGTCACAGAAAATGGTAGGCCTTTTAAAAACCAGGACGTCCAGGAATTATGTGAACAATTCCATATCCAACATCGTTTCTCAACACTGTACTATCCACAGGGAAATGGCCAAGCAGAGGCCTTAAACAAGACAATTCTAAAAATACTAAAGAAAACGTTTAACAATGTTGGAGTGATTGGAATGTTCAACTCAATCCTGCACTATGGGCCTATAGAAATAGCATTAGAACACCAACAGGAGCTACACCATATGCCTTGGTGTATGGATCAGAGGCCATCCTACCCATTGAGGTAGAAATACCATCACTTCGTGTCTCACTGAAGGGTATCATTACAGATGAGGATTACAGAGTCTCTCGGCTACAAGAATTGGAATTACTGGATCAACGTCGTCAGCAATATGTCAATAATTTGAAGGCATACCAGCAAAGAATGTCAAGGAGCTACAATCACAGGGTAAAACCTAGAGTCTTTCAAGTTGGAGACGTGTTCCTAAAGGAAAACCCTAGGAATCAGCAGGATAGAGAAAAGAAAGGGAAGTTTGAACCTAACTGGTTAGGTCCCTTTGTCATCATATCAGTATATGGATCAGGAGCATATCAATTGTCTACACCAGAAGGGGATATGTTTGATGAACCTATCAATAGTATCCATCTCAGAAAGTTCTATACCTAAATCACCTAGTGCATGAATTAGTTTCTAAAAATGTTTACCTTAATGAAAACCTGGAAAATAGGTGTCCTGGTAACAGAAAAATAGAAAAAAATAGAAAAATAGAAAAATCAAAAATCAAAAAGACAGAAAAGGTGCAATAAAAACATGTAGTGAAAACCTGGAAACAGGCGCTATTTAAGATTTGAATCAACTCTCCCATCTATTTGGACGCATGTCATGGTCGTTACTTTCACCATCATCATTTTTCATCCATTATCATATCAAATCACATGGTCATGTCTCACCCTAGCTTGGGGGCAACATCTGAACATCATTGGGGGCAATAAAACATCGAGCTTAATCAAATGGATGAACAATGGTAGGAAAAAATCAACAAAAACAATGATCGAAACACAACCCAACATGGAACATCAATCACCATCAGAAACACATCAAACATTCATATCACATCGGAAAATCCAAAAACAAGTCAAAAAGGTCAATATCAAAAAACCAAAAACATGAGTCTGTGTCAGTCGAACTACGTGGTCTCTGTGTATATAACATAGGCAAGGCTAAACTTTGATCAGCCCCCGAGGCCCCTAGGATAGGTCTTTAGGTTAGGTCTTTGGTCAAAATCTCAAAAATCACAAAAAAATCATAAAATCAGGATGGATGATCTAATCTGAATAATGATTGAAATACTTTACGCAAATGTGGGATATGTTGTACTTTGATCATTGCTATCATTTATTTGGAGCAACTCGATGATGTATTGAAGTAGAGAAGCAAAGAAGGAGAATCATATTTTCTTTATCTGTTGTTTGTGAATTAATCATAACTATTGTGTGAATTGTCGCGGGAAGTGCTCTACAAAGTATCATGGATGACATTCCAATTCACATAGGAAAGTGGTTCATTCTTGTTTGTTTTACGCAAGAAATGCTCAAGTCATCTCAGTTTAATTATACCTAGATGCTTGTGTTTGCTTGCAATATCAAAAATCATGGAAGTAGTACTCAGCTCATCATGGTCTAAATTATACCATTGGTGCTTGTACTCACTTTCAACATTTTTAAAGCTCTATGATGATACAAAGCACAAAAGTACTGTTAAAATGCCAATATTTGCATGTAGATTTGCATGGTTAAATTAGATTACATTCATAATAGTTTGTGCATCCATAGAGTGTTTGTTACTAAAGCTCATGGGGGATACAAATTAATGTCGATCTTTTTCTCATAAATAGATTGAGTATACTTGACATTAACAAAAAAATCATCATAATCATATAGTTGCATCATTATATTCATTTGCATACATTCATACATTTGAATCAAATAATTTTTCATTTATCATATATATATATATATATATATATATATATATATATATATATATATATATCACATATCATACATTCATTTATCATTTCATTATCGTATATCATTAATACATCCATTTATTACATTACATATAACATATCATACATCCATTTATTACATCATATATCACACATCATCTTCATCTACACATAAATCTCTATCATATCACATATCATACATCCATTTATTACATCATTTATCATACAATATTTCCATCCATTTATTAAATCATTTATCATTAATTCATCCATATATTACATCATATATTTTCATTTACACCAAAATAAAAGAACACGCATCCCATTTACATCGCATATCATATGTCATTTCAACACATCATATCCATAACCATATATGTAATTACATCATCATACATATACATATACATCATGCATCCATACATCATACATCATCCATACATCATCCATACATCATCCATACATCATCATTATAAATCATCATAATAGAACATCATATATCATAATATTATCATGATATAAACTACATCCATAACATTCATAACAAAAGGATCATCACATAGCATATAGAACATAAAAGAAAAGAGAGGTATATCATCAAAAAATGGTTGTAATTGGAATTTACATCATCATCTCAAACAACAAACAGGAACCACATCTGAAGCTAAGTATTGTTGGCTCCAGACAGTGCAGGCATTGCAGGATGGGTCCCTCCACCACCACCAGATGTACCAGGATCTCTGGGGTCTCTCCGAGGAGGCTGTGTCGCACCTGCACTGACAGTCCTAAAATGAGTCCTACCAGATCGGGACTGTCTATAGCTCACTCACTGCTTAGAGGGGACGACATCATAATATCTCCCTC
>VDFB02320958.1:0-99152 GCA_007258455.2 Sequoia sempervirens | reverse complement strand
AATGATGATCTTAATGTAAGTGCTTTGCAAAATAAATTCATATCTAATGCAATTTATCTATTTTTTGATGAATTTAAGTGATGCAAACATGCAAATTTAGCTCTAAATGAAATGTTCACTAATGCAAGATTATAGAACCCTAAATGTAATGAAACTAATGCAAACCTAATGCAAACTAGTGCAAAACTAAGATCTAGGGTTGAAAGGACTCCAATTTTCAAAATTTTGTTATACAAGGTCAAGTTCACCAAAATGAAACATAGAAAAATGCGGCACTAATCCTAGGGTTTCCAAAAATGGAAAAGTGGATCCAAAGAGGGAAAATGGGTCCCACTTTTCTAATTTCATTAAGAAATGAGATCCCCACAAAGAATTGACTAACTACCCTTAGGAGAATCAATTATATGGAGGAATCTTTAGATTTCCTTTGGGCGAGGGTCTAGGCCAAACAACGCTTTGAGGAGAAAGATTTAAAATAGCAAATCAACTCCAAATTACAATCTATCAATTGGATCTAGTAGATTAAGCATAAAACTGATGGAACCAACAAAGTTTTTGGAAAATCTAAGAGGAATAAATGTTGTGCATCTTTCACAAAACGTTGTTCCTGCAAGCCTAATAGGGACTCATTCGCTCTAGGGCAAATGGGTCTTGGAAATTTTTTTTGGAAAACTTTGAATCTAAGATTTGAGTCTAAGACCAATAATTTTTCCATGTAACTCTATACCTTCACTCCTGGATCCAGATCTATGAAAAATATGTAAAACATTTTTTTTGTTTGTTGGTGGATAGGGGTTTTCCTCAGTCAAACCCCAAGTTTGGTAATTAAACCTTGATGAAAAACATAGATCTAAAACATAAAATGTGTGTGCAAATCTTCACCTTAAGTGTGTCTAAGATTAGGAAAAATAATAATGCAAAGAAACCCTACTCAAGTGTGTTAGAATAAGATCCCTAAATGAACATGAACAATGATGAATACCTACTTTGGGAGATCTCAAATCACCCTAATAAGTCACAAAACTGAATATACCTTCCTTTAGGAAGAAAGTGGAATGATAATAGAGGATGGACCACTTAGGAAACAAGTCATTAGGCCTAGTTGAATGTAATAGTGCATCTCCCAAAACCTAGAATCCATCATGATCCTTTATAGGCATCTATCATCAATCCTTGGAAATGCTTGATCTTGATATCAAAATGGGATTGAAGACCTGAAAAAACAACTAAAATGTTACTCCAAGACTTACTTTTGAATGCATGATTAACTTGTCCTTGAATATTTGTGATATCATGTGAATTTCTCTTCCTTGCTAGTGTAAAATGAATGTGAAACATAGTTTTATAGGCTTCCTTTCTAATTTTCCAATTATCAGATCCTAAAAGCCGACACTTGAAATTTGAATTTGAGACCTTGAAATACCACCAAAAACATGTTCAAAGTTGAGTTTAAGGCACTTAATGAGGACCCATTCACCCATATGCGAATGGGTCTTGACCTAAAACTTTAAGACTCCATAAATGTTGTGGCATTAATTTAATCAATAACATTTTTTCAATGCAGGTTGTGGTGTTAGAAAATAAATAAAATAGGCCTTGGGATACATAATAAAGGGTATTAGGGGCCTATTAGTGAGGTTATAAAATGCATAAATGAAAAATGTCACTAAAATAGGTCCAAATAAGTGTGAAGTTATACTTTCTCCTAGAAAGGGGTACAATTTTCTACACTACAAATACATATATTTTTTATTGATGGTGTCTATATTTGCATTATAAGTCCAAGCTTCAATGGATATTTTTATATGGTTTACTTCAAATATTTAAAATCCAAGTATTTTGCATGCTTCATAACTTATTTCACATTCATTTCGCCTATATTTGTTGGTTAATTATTATCTTTCCTACACTAGTATGTGTTTGTGGTCTTAGATGACATATTTTTGGCATATAGTTATAGAATCAAGTTTTATTCAAGACAAAGTACAAACAATTTACACTACATTTCTAATAATTTTATTCAAGTATATTCAAGTACCCATCATCTAGTTGTCTGATAGATGTATTCTTCATGCCCACACTTTCCTTCATCTCAAAAAAATGCTTTCCTATATTGACCAAAATGTTTATGACTGCATTGAATTCAAGCAATAGAGGAGACTAGTTCTTTGGTGTAGATTATTCAGTCATAAGATTATAAAGACACCTATGTTGACCAAAAATCATAAAGTGGTTTTATTCTATAGCCACCCCAATGTGTTTGAATTGTTCGTTTACCCCCAAGAGATGAAGAATGTAAACAATGCCTCTCAAAAAAAAATTACTAAATGCAACTGACACTTTTTGGAACATCTAAAACATTGTTGCCACAGTGGAATGACTTGGATATATGAAAAATGAGGGAGGTTATTGTAGAGATACCCTACGTGACCTTGTACCTTCATAAAAAATGTTTCTAAGAGCCACAATTTTTGAGTAACAACTTGTCAAAGCTTGTTGCCCTTTCGTACTTTGGTCTCTTAAGAGAAATCGTCAGTGCAATGTAGCCCATAATGTTTCAGCATGTTGGGGTGTGAAACAGGACCTTTCCTAGTGTAATCCTACCCATCCAGATGTGTTGGAACCTTTGGTTTGGTCACATGACAAACAAAACAAAAATTACACCACCTTGTAATTTTACACTGCATGCATTTGATGCTTTTTCTATCAATTGAAAACTTGTCACCATAGGAAAATGGATTTGAGGTATGAAAATTTGAGAGAGGTTATTGTAAAGGGACCCTATGTGATATTGTACCTTTAGATGGAATGTTTCTAAGTTCCATGGTATTTGAGTAATAGCTTGTCAAATTTTGCTACCCTTTTGCACTTTGGTCTCTTAAGAGAAATCACCGGTGCAATGTAGCCTAGAACATTCTGACATGCTGGGGTACAAAACAAGACCTTTTCTAGGATAAAACTACCCATCCAAACATGTGGGAACTATCATTTTGGTCGCATGATGAACAAAATGAAAATTACACCACCTTGCAACTTTACACTTCATGCACCTAATGCTTTTTCCATCAAATGAAAACTTGTCACCACAGGAAAGTGGATTGGAGATATGAAAAATTCAGAGAATTTATTGTAGAGGATTCCTAGGTGACCTTGTACCTTCAGATGAAATTTTTTTAAGTGCCACGATTTTTGATTTCATTAAAGTTTGTTGCCCTTTCACACTTTAGTCTCTTAAGAGAAATCCTCAATGCAATGTAGCCTAGAACATTCTGGAATTTTTGGGTGCAAAACAAGACCTTTGCTAGCATAAACCTACCCACTTAGACATGTTGTAATTGTCGGTTTGGTCACACAATAAACAAAATAAAAATTACACCACCTTGTAACTTTATATTGCATGCATTTGACACTTTTTCCATCAATTGAAAACTTGCCACCACAAGAAAATAGATTGAGGTATAAAAAATGAGAGAGGTTATTGTAGGGGTAACCTACATGATCTTATACCTTTATAAATAGTGTTTCTAAGTGTCATGGTTTTTGAGAAACAACTCGTCAATTTTTTTTTCCCTTTCGCACTTTGGTTTTCCAAGGGAACTCATCGGTGCAATGTAGCATGGAGTGTTCTGGCATGCTAGGGTGTAAAACAGGACCTTTCCAAGAATAAATTATGCATCTAGATGTGTTGGAACTATTGGTTTGGTTGCATGATGAATATAATGAAAATTACACCACCTCGCAACTTTACATTGCATGCATTTGACGCTTTTTCCATAAATTGAAAACTTGTCACCACAGGAAAATGGATTGAAGGTATGAAAAAATGAGAGAGTTTATTGCAGAGGGACCCTACATGATCCTGATCCTTCAGAAATGATGTTTCTAAGTGCCATGGTTTTTGAGTAACAACTCCTCAAAGTTTTCTTCCTTTTCACACTTTAGTCTCTTAAGAAAAATCGTCAATACAATGTAGCCCAAAACAATCTGTCATGTTGGGGTGTGAAATAGGACCTTTCCTAGCATAAACCTACCCACTCAAATGTGTTGGAATTTTCAATTTGGTTTCACAATGAACATAAAGAAAATTACACCACCTTACAACTTTACATTACATGCATCTGATGCTTTTTTCATCAATTGAAAACTTGTCACCACAGGAAAATGGATTGGAGGTATGAAAAATTGAAAGAGGTTATTATAGAGGGATCCTATGTGACCCTGTACCTTTAGAAAAAATGTTTCTAAGTTCCACAAATTTCAAGTAACAACTTGTCAAATTTCTGCCATTTTGCAGTTTGGTCTCTTAAGAAAAATCGCTAGTGCAATGTAGCCCAGAATGTTTTGGCATGCAGAGGTGTGAAACATGACCCTTCCTAGCATAAACATACCCACTTAGAAATGTTGGAACTATCAGTTTGGCCACATGATGAACATAATTAAAATTACACCACCTTGCAACTTTAAACTACATGCATCTGACGCTTTTTCCATCAACTAAAAATTTGTCACCATATGCAAATAGATTGGAGGTATGAAAATTTGACAGACGTTATTGTAGAGTGACCCTACATGACCTTGTAACTTTAGATGAAATTTTTCTAAGTGCCATGGTTTTCAAGTAACAACTCATCAAATTTTTATGCCCTTTTGCACTTTGGTCTCTTAAGAGAAATCGTTGATGCAATGTAGCCCAAAACGTTTAGGCATGCAAGGGAGTGAAATAAGATCTTTGAGGTAGTAAAATATTATGGATAGTGATGAAGGCTTTGGAAGAATGGGTAGTTGTATTGGAAGTGATGCAATTGTGATAGGAGAACTGGCTGCTTTAATAAATTTAAAGATGAGATCAGCAGCTTCGTGACATTATGAGGAATGCCTTGCCATTTGAATGGCAGAACCATGACATTGTGAGGAATTCCTTGTCATTTCAATACAGATGTCATGAAATTATGAGGAATGCATTGTTGTTTCAATAGTGGTGTCGTGGCATTATGATGAATTCCTTACTGTTTCAACAACAGTGACACGATATTATGAGGAATTCCTTTTTGTTTCAACAATGACACCATGACATTATGAGGAATGCCTTTCCATTTCAATAGGTGGTGCCACCTCTACCTCATCCACTTGCCATCACTTCACTTTAGTATTGTGAGATATGGTAGGAGTTATGGGATCTTACACAACACAGTCAATCCTAGTGTCTCCATTAATTATCATCTGTTACAATATTTTGCTCATTTTTTAGTGACTTACTCTTTGATGATCGATTCACCTTTTTCACTCTATAAACTATTATTTTTCTCTCGAAGAGAAGTTGTAGATTGTTAGAATTGGATAAATTTGGTTTCTTATATCATTTCCTACCTCTTCTATTTATGAGTAATAAGATTCAATTTTAATATGTTTGAAGATGATTTTATCTGAAGTTAATGAAATATATTTTATGAACACCAATAAGACGTTCAAACCTATGGTTTACAAATTCTAACTATTTTCTGTAAATGAAAGCTTAAATGACTTAGTTGCTAAAGAATATGTTTTGATTTGTAGAATTCAAATAGGATACCATTTAGACTTACAGTTTTTTGAATGTTATATAGTAGGGTAAGGGCACTAAAAATAGAATTTTCAAAGTATGAAATTATAAATATGATTTTATTTTATACATAAGTAAAGTTGAAATGTGATAGTGAAAGGTCTAACTATCAACTGGTCATTCCCAAGCACTAGGTGCTACTATTGCTTATCCTTGTCCAAAACCTAAATATGAAATTTACAACAGAATGAATAAATTGAAGCACATGATAACCCTATCTTAGAGTGGAATCTTAAAAATATCAAGAATAAAATGAAGACAAAAAATAATATGGTTATTGCAAATGATTCATCTTTTTCAAAAAATGTGAATGTTGACATGGATACATCAATCTTGCAAGATAAGAGTCCATTCAAAGTGAATGAAGGGGCATAAATATGAATATAATCTACCCAATATTCATTGTATATGTGTAAAAATGCAGCATCAAGAAAATGAGAAACTTTAAGTTAAAGAGAGGCAATAAGTCCTTCCTATGCCATATGAAATTTGGAACCATCACATGATGCTTATCACATTATGTTATGCTTTTGGACTATTCCTTACCCAGCTATATGTACTTAGTTGATTTCTATTTCACCTCTAGGGCCATATTTTATTTTCATTTTCCTATACTAAGGAAAAAAATATGTACCTTGATGCTAATCTCCTATGTACCTACACATTATATCATACTTGTTTACCCTTATTGGGAGCAACCTTCTATGTCTTGATGATTATCTATTGTCTATATGATTTTCATATTTATCATTCAATATATATCTATTGTTACATGATGCTATCAATGATGCTTTTTGCATTAATTTTCATGATCTATGTTCTTGCATGCTTTCAATTTTAGATTTCATGTAGTTTTCATAAACTATTTTTCATCTCTAATTTTTTCACACTTTGTATACAACCATTTGAAGGGGGAATGTATTATCACTAACACTCTTATGTTGAGATTACAAAAACCAACCTATACTCATATCTCATCATTATACCTAAATGAATCTTGAATGTGTAATATCAAATTGTTACACCTAAGAATATGGTCAATTTACCACCACTAAGGGAATTGCATCATGTCATTTTGACTTGATAATGAAAGACAACAAAAGATAGTGAATGTAATTTTTATCACAAAAAAGTCCACTATGTGCCATTTTACATAGACCTACCATAAATATGCATATAATCTTCCCAATATTCATTGTATATGTGTAAAATTTAGTAGCAAGAAAATGAGAAACTTTAAGTTAAAGAGGGGCAGTAAGTCCTTCCTATGCCATATGAAATTTGGAACCAAAACATAAGTAAAGTTGAAATGTGACAAAAAAAGGTTTAACTATGAACTACAATATATTAATATCAATAAAATGACTTTTCAAATTCAATGTACATACTTAAAAATTAATCTAACAAACCATTTGGGTCTATTCTACTCTTTATTGTGTCAAGTATTGCCTCATGGTTAGACTCACACACCTTCCACAAGTTATTCTTCAAATGTATACCCCCATATTTGATTAAATCAACATTGGATGCCACAACAAGCTTTGAGTAATGAAGAATATTTTGATGTGCGTCAAAGTCCTGAAACAACTAAATATTAACACTCTTAATTGGGTAACTTCTACGCCATGTTCCGGTAACAACCATTGAGCCTATAGGGCATTCAATGTTTTCTCCATCTGTAACTGAGGTCTCCAATTTCTTTTTGGCCTCAACACAATGGCACGAGTAATAATATGTCCCCTCTTTATTATCTTCATCTACAATAACTACATAAGCATGCCCTGCATTGACATGTGCATCAAATTAGATGAATTTAGTCAACATTACAAAAACACTACAAAGTAAGATAACATTAGGAATTTCAAAAAATATGCAAGTATATATATTATCTAGTTGAACTAGATTTGATATGTGATCAAAGTCAACCAATGATTCCATCTGTGTCAGTTGCAATGTCGTCAAGAGTCGATACATGTCAAGTGGGCTTAGACATCTTAACCGCCATTCGTCAAACCACTCCTTTGACTTGCACTCATTCCAAGCTTGAAGTGTACATGAAGAACAAAAGCATGAAATCTTCCATGTATGGATACTCCATGAACCTACATTAGATCTTTTGAAAGAGTGTATCTCACGTGATCCTGTCATTGTACAAGAATCCTCATATTGTGCAATGTTAGTATCATCTATCAACCAAAAAAATCTACGAACTAAAGACTTACCTTCATTACCTGGACCCATCAAATAATTACACCACTCAATGATTGATTTGGCATCTATCAACTTTGTATTGTCTTTATACTTTAACTCTTCTCATGTTATGGCTCTTTTGATACATGCTTTTGCACCATAATGCTCCCCCTTTCCATTCCTAGCCTCACAAAAGTTTCCACATATGTTGAACACCTATAATATTATGCATCTTTCTCAACCAATAGAACATCCACAAGTTCTTGAATTGTGATGTATAATTATCTGACCATATGATATGCTGACAGAATGATATGCCCCTTCTAGCCAAATAATGGTAGAACACCTGAAAGCAACCTTGCACGAACTTTGTAGAACATGTGTGATCATCACCGATATAAAAATGATACTCCCTTGTGATCTTTTTGTCATCCTCTATATTGTCACTAGCATGAATGAATGTTATGTGCACAAATATAACAACCTATGTGGAGTTGTAATACTATTATTGCACCTCACACTATCGTTGTAGACTATTGTTCTCCACAAAGTCGACATTTTAAACAATGCTACCAAGTGGAAACATGTCCTTGCATAACTTGAATTGCAAGTCCAACCATTGAGCTCTATGGGTATTCCTTCAATACTCATACGCTATACTATCATGATATATAGACATAAACTGATACATTGGAGTCTTTTGAATAACCAAATCACACCTTTTTGCTTTTTACTGTCTTTTGTATTGTAGGCCACTATATTATACTTGTCGAATTCTACTAGTCCATTTCCACTCACATGTGTACTTTCCATATGTTCACATATTGGCATATGTTGCAAGCCACCACAATGTTGACATGTGATATCCAAGAATAATTTCTTGTAGAATAATTGACCTTCTTGTCTTTCACATAATTTTTTTGATATGGTCTCATAAAGATGTAGGTGGGGCATGTATGCCACAATCCCACAAAATATTGTTAGTATGCAAATATAAACATTTAGGCCGATAAACATCAAAATTGTTAGAAAACTCAATGTGTACTCTACAAAAAGAAATTGTGCATGTGTGATTTATTTTGACATAGAAAGGCTTTAGCATTTAAAAATATCTTTGAAAAATTTTAACTAGAGGATACATCTCTACAAATTTACCAAAAAACTATGTTTGAGTCATATCCAAAAAATGCTTTGGTTGTGGCTCACGGTTTAGACTACCCATTCTCCTTCTTACCACATCCCTTTGATTTAGAGATACCCTTGTGTTATTCTTCCAAAATTATTCAATTAGGGATCTCAATGCTTAAAAAATTAGTTTATATTTTCGTGGTAATCTTTTTGAGAATGCCCACAGTTCATTTTCATCATTGTCCTCAATTCTTTGGCGCCTTCTAATGGCTTTCAATAAAGTTTTTCTATTTATTCCCAATGCTTGACTTGTCTTTCTAATGAGACAAGCTTTCTTCATTTGATTAATTACTATTGTTTATATAATGACATGTCATGTGACATTACTATCTTTGGTGTGTGAGGTGTTACTCACACTCTCATATGCACTCATTAGATTCTTCACAATAGATTTGTCACTTGAAGCTTCCGATGTTCTTAGCCTAAGAATCTTCATAATGGACCTATACTTTAGATTTCTCATCATTTCAACAAATAGTTGACATCTTTTGGTTTCATTTAATTTTTTAAACACAAGCTCCAAATATTATTAGCATATATTTTCAAAGTATGTTTTTGAATCTTATCTTCCATTGGCTATAAAATATTCTCATCAATATCAATCAAAAACTTGGGCTTTCTACACAAAATTCTAAGAGGTATTCTCAAAGGTAAATTTTCTGCAACATTAGGAATTCCATCAATATTTAAACGATATGGAATAGATGACATACCTTCTATTGGAGATGGAATATGTGGTGTACCTTGAAGTTGAGTTGGGTAAGATGGATTACTTCCTTCTTCACATGTGAGTGATGATGTACTTTCAACTTGAGATGCGGTAGATGGTGTCCCTCCATCTTGACTTGTGGTAGAGAACGTGTCTCCAACTACGAGATTCAAATCTCTCATTGCATGAAGGTTTTGCATCCATTCCCTTTGTGTCACCAATACCATATCTCTCGTTGATGGTTCATATTCCTCTTTAATTGGCATTTCTTCTCCTATCATGTGTAATTTCCTCATCTCATGAAGTTGCCTCATTTGTTCTCTTTTCTTTGCATTCTTAGCTTCTTTATCATCCTATGTTAGAGGAATCCTTGATCATTCCCTCGGCATGATGAAGAATTGTATCTACAACATGAAAAAAAGATAAATATTAGTTCCACCGTAGTACTATAGAGTAAATAAATAACTTACACAAATCTATAAGCTGTCATGAAATTACAATGCACACAATATATGACTTAAGGAAGGGAAAATTGTAATGACTTAACATTCATAATGAGCCTATGGATGCCCTACATTCATTAGGATTGTTCTAATGGACTTATGATAGTCCCAATGAAGTTATGAATATCATAGATTCATTAGGACTGCCATTTAATGATTCCATTTTAGCATTCCAAAAGGATTTACATCTTAATATATTTTTTTCCCCAAAGATCAAACCAACATAAGATGTGTGGACATTGATAAATTTTGAAAAAAACAAAAAAGTGAATTATCTTTGAAAAATGGGGTTCTCAAGGCACATAAGCTAAAAACACTTCCAAACATAAAGGCTGAATTAAGAAAGATAGAGGACAAGGCAACCAAATCCATCTAGGTCCACTAGTCATGGCATGTCCCTAGATGGCTTTTCCACCTTGGACCAAACTATCTAGGGGCTTGGTTGTTACACTCATTTATCCTTTCATTTTGATGTAGGGTAACCCCAAGTATGGAACATTTTTTATAATACTATAAGATTGATTAGTAGGTTTTTAATGGTTCCCAATGTCATGTCACGTTGTGGCTCTATTTATTAAATCTTTTTCTTATGATGTATAATTTTCTCGTTATATTGCTTTACCACATCCTACTAATACAAATATTTAGAATAATAACATTGACCCTAAAAAGACTAAAGAAACTTCAAAGTCAATTGGGTGCACTAGCCTTGGAGGAGAGTTTGACTTCAGTTTGGGCAAGCTTAATCCAAATTTATATCTGTTTGAAGCATTTTTAGTCATTTACCAACACTTTCAATGGTTCATCCTTCAGCTCTAGCCTTTCAAAACTTCATTGCTATCATCTTCCATCTCTTATTTTTGGTTCCTATCATCATAAGGCAGTACCAAATCAACTATGAGAAATTGTGGGGCATTGTGTAGCCTTCGTGGCATGTTTCGTTTCATCTCTAGCCACCAAACTTTCTAGATATTCACCATATGATATCCCTACAACATATGCCAGCTATACATTCAGTGTTTTGAAACAAAAATTGAATATTGTAGGTCTGAAAATGTGCATATTAGTCAATTTAAGTTGCTCGAGTAAATAGAAAATCAAATAAAGATATTTTGAAGGTGATAAATTGGTCTCTAATTTAGATGCATGCAATTTCAATAGCCTAGGGCTTCATTTTTGAACATTTTTTGGCATTTATGGATTTATTCACTTATTTCCAATCCTATCAACATTTTTATTTGGATTATTTTTCATATCTATAAGTGAATTTTGTTAGTTTAGGGTGAAGTTGACGTTGTTTCCCAACCATAGAGGGTTTGACAACAAGTTTCCAGTGATTAGTTTCATTTTGAAGTTGAAGTGAACCCCATAAGTTTGACAAGAAAAACAAAAAAGTGCATTATCTTTGACAAAGGAAAGAATGCATAAATTGGATGATAGAAGAAGAAAGTGCATCTTCATAAACTACATTAAAGAATCGAAGGCATAAAATTGTATGACCCTATCAAATAAAATATTATAATTAAAAGGGACGTTTAGTTTATAGATTCATTAGGAGTGCCATAGACTCATTATGACTGCCATAATGAAGTTATAATAGTCCCAATGAAGCTCTGACTATCCTAAGACAATTTTGAAAGACCTAATGAAGTAAAAGCTATGATTAATATGATGCATTTGATTATATTAACAAAATCTAATATAATCCCTTAGTAAAATCTAATGCATTTGATTAAGGCTATGTATGATGAGCACTCATAATTTTGAATGCTTAGCAAAATCCAATCCCAAAATCAAAGCATTACATTAAGCATGTATGATAAGAAGTGATAAAGAAACATAAGAGAATGAAGGAAAATATAAAGAACATGTATAAAGACTTAACATACCTTAAAATTGGACATTCGATTGGAGAAACTACCCAATTATGTGTAGTCTATTTTTCTTCTTGCATCAAGCTCCTCAACAATTTGAGATTTTCACGAACTTGATTCCTTTTCAATGTTCAATTCTATATAACTCTAATAGAATTACTAAAAACTATAGAATTAGCTTATGTATAATGTGAAATTATAACAATAAAATCATAATTAATATGGCAACACTACAAATATGAAAAATTTGAGTTCATATAATGAAATTTAATGTAAAAACTTTGTTATTTACTCCTTCCTAAGTTGTCAAACCAGAAAAAAGGTGGTGCAAAGCTAGTGGAACGTGTAAAAATTGCATGTGCTTTACCCAACAACATGAAAAAGCATTTTTTTGTCAGATCATGTCTAAAAGCAAGAGAATAGCAAAGCATGTGGACCTAGATCATGGGTGTCCTACCTTTTTTACCATTTTTAGAGCAAGAAAAAATGTGCTCATGTTATAATGCGCTTGCGTTATAATGTGAGTGTGTTTTGGCTAGCTCTTAAAATGGCCAAATTTCAATTTTTTCAAAATACGCTTGCATTTTGAAAAAGTTGATTTTGTAAAGGTTTTTTAACTCTTATCATGTTTCAATAGGTGGTTGGGTTGAGGTACATATATGAGACCTTTCTTCAAGAAATTGTGACATCTTGTAAGTGGTATGTATGTCTCATTTTTTGTGTGATATGAAGTTTCACAATAATTCCCTATATGCTCAAGCCTATACATTAATCCTCAACCCTCAGCCCTATATGTGCAAAAAAATTGTGATATACCATTTCAAATGCTAAACCATGGGCCTTGTGAATAGGGATTAAGGTATAAACTTGGCACCATAATATAAATTGTCTGATTTCTTTTGAATTCTATCAAGCTAGAAACTAATTAGTTGTGTTAAAACATGTGCTTTTTGAATGTATCAAACCTATTGTGTTGATCTTTGGATCAATTTGTTGTGACGAATCGATGACTATCTTCATGAGAATTCACCACATTTCTTCTTCAAAGATGAGTCGATTAATATGACTAAGAAGTGGCATATTTTAACCTTATTCGTAGCCTTGTGAAGTTGATTCTTGTGTATAAATATAGGTCACTCTAACCTCATTTCTTACACTTTTTCACATGAAACATTACACTACCATTTATGTTGTAGTTTTCATCCAGAGATTGTTATTTTGCTGAGAGCTTTTAGCGAGAGAGTTTTAGTGAGATTAGTGAAGTGAGATTCTTTTCTAAGTTAATAGTAAGAGGAGGAAAAGCTTGGAATTTCAAGAGTCAATTGGATTAAGCAATTGATACGCATGGAATTCTATTCTTTTTTATTTAATCTTTGAAATCTAAAGATCATTTTCTTGAATATTATATTGGAAAGGTACTAGTTTGTTTTTTAGAGCAAAGGCAATAAGCCCATATATTATATATATAGTAATAAAGGTTTATACATAAAGAATGGGTCCATGATTTCCCAACTATTATAAACATCACATTACATTGCACTGGGAATGCAAAAATTTTCAAGCATTCTATCTAATACTACTTAGAAGTACCATATCATTCTGACCCTCTAAAGATTGGCATAACAGTAAACCCAAGTTCAAACCAAAAATTGCAAAAAATTACACGACCCATCACTAGCTATTCCTCCATTGAAGCCATCTAAACGGAATTTTCCCCTTATGCCTCAGAGCTTCCCCTGGCTTGGCTATCACAACCCACCAGAGTATCATCTGCAGCTGCACGACCCACAAGAGCATTGTCTACATCCGGTTCTCGTTGGATAGGCCACCCACGAACATTAGAAAATTGACCATCAAACTGAGCATTTACTATAGTTGATGCATGATGATCAAGCCACCCGCGATCATGAAAATCTTGTTCTGCACCCAGAACATTTGACATTTGAGGGCCCCAATTTTTCCAAGGGCAAACTATTATCTTCATTCCACTGCTAGCAACATTTCCATACGAACCCACAATCTCTGTTTCCATGCGACCCACCTGTGGATTTGGTGAAAGCCCTTGAACTTCCACACGACCCACATTTGGAGCTGATGAATTTGTGTGACCAACCACCTGACTCACATTTGGGACTGGTAAGAAACCTCGACCTTCTCTGCCAGCAGAATTAATCAGAGAATGGGGATCATGAGCCCTAAGAAAATATATTGTGTAATACTTGTCCTTTATTACCCTATCCATGTTCACACAGACCCTCCTACAGTGCTTCCTCAAAGCATTTAATAGCCTACCCACCAGAGCATAATTTGCAACTACACGACCCATAAGAGCATTGTCTGCACTTAGTTCTTGCTGGACAGGCCACCCATGAACACTAGAAAATTGACCATAAAACGGGGCATTTACTACAGCTGATGCATGACGATCACGCCACCCGTGATCATGAAAATCTTGTTCTGTACCCAGAACATTTGACATTTGAGGGCCCCAATTTTGCCAAGGACAAACTGTCATCTCCATTCCACCGCTAGCAAAATTTCCACACTGACCCACAACCTTTGTTTCCATGCGACCCACCTGTGGATTTGGTGAAAGCCCTTGAGCTTCCACATGACCCACATTTGGAGCTGATGAATTTGAGTGACCAACCACCTAACTCACATTTGGGACTAGTAAGAAACCTCGATCTTCTCCGCCAGTAGAATTAATTAGAGAATGGAAATCATGAGCCCTGAGAAAAGATATTGCATAATACTTGTCCTTTATTTCCATATCCATGTTCACACAGACCCTCCTACAATGCCTCCTCAAAGCATTTAATACTTTGGCCAAAGTAGTGTGTATGCCTTTGGATCCACTGTCAATTCACCATGTTCCTTGTTATGCATGCTAGATCAGGATTGTAAGGTCTGCAAGTTCTAGTTATGTAGGACACATCACTAAGCTCATAAAGGTTAATGTTATGAGGTTTCTTCACCAATCTCTTCATCAAAGGGTAGGGCCATCTATCCAATGATAGATGTGCAGGGGTGGTGCAGGAGCACCAAGTTCATCTTGTCAATAAGGTCAAGTTTGGTTTTAGGTCAAGATTTTAGTGTGTCAAGTCTTATTTTGTTCAATAAGGTCATAATAGACCATTGGTTATGTAATTTGAGTCATAGTAGGGTCATTTTGCTAAATTTGATGTTGTGTTCAAAAGTTTTCAAAAAGTGCAATATTGTAAAAATGCAAAAAAATGCAACATTATGGAAGGCCAATGATCATTTGAAGTTCAAAAGTTGGTTTGTTGGTTGAGGTCAGTTTTTTGAGTTATTTTTTGGTTGGAATTTTTTTTAAATGCTTGAGAAACTCGAGGTAAGGGTCTATTGTTCAGTTTGTTTGAGAAATCAATCAAATCCTCTCAGTTTTTTGTGTTTGACTTGTAAATTGCTGCTCTCCAGGTCTGTACAGTTCCGTATAGAGGTTTAATGCTCTGAAAGCTATTGAAATTAGTAGAAACATGTGTTAATTCCATTTTGGTGGTGATTCGATAGAATTTTAGTGTGATTGAAGGTTTTTATAAGCATTCTTCTATAGATGGCCAGAAACACAGAGTCTAAGGGTTTAATAGGCTAAAAATAAGGAATTAAGCCATTCCACTAGTGAATCTTGTAAATACTTCATGGAATGGCATGATTAGGTTTAGGATTTTGTGTAATGTGGGTTTTGAGAGCAGGGGAGGAAATTTGTGGTTTTTGGAGTGATGCCCTAGGTGGTATTCTATTGATTTTGGGTCAAATTTGATGGTGAAAGGTTTATAATGGTTGAAAAACCTTGGGGAAATGGTTTGTGAAGGTTTATTAAGCATGGGTAGACATATTTAGAGGTTTTTGAGGTCTTGGTTGCCCGAGTAGAAGCTTGGAGTGGTGATTTTCAATAAACCCCTTTCAAACTAATCTAAAAGGATGGTTTGGTGATTGGATGTCTTGGAGGACATTTCTTTGGTTAAAAGTTGTGGAATCTAAGGTTTTGTGGCCTGGTAAGGATCTTTCAATAGATATTTAGGCTTGGAAGAAAGTTTAGAGTGGTGTTGCTTTGTAAAAGAGGGCTATTTGAACCCCTGTTCAGTGTACTAGTCCTTTTTAGGGCATGAAGGTCTGAAACAACCTTATGTGGAAGTTAGATATGTTGAAGAACATCTTAATGGGTATTTGGATTGGAAAATAGTTTGTGTGTTTGATGAGTATTTTGGGAGATATGATTGTTTTTCTCCAGTTGGATGGCTACAAGAGAGATATGAAAGAATTGAGGAATAAGTTGAAGTTGGGGTTTTATGACTTGAAGAGTTGTTGAATTTGGTTTGAATTGTGTTTGTTTTTAGTTTTCCTTCCTTCTCTGCATCAGGGGGACCACATATGAGTCCGACGTTGGTGGAAAAGTGCTTGAGTGATGCTTCTCCTCCCTAGCTAGTGATCAAGTTATGTAGAAGATTCTTAGACCATCTATATCTATTGCTTTGAAGCTCAATTAAGCTATGTATGTAATTACCTACAATCTTGAAAATATTGTATCATGATGATTATTGTATTGAAAAATAAATTAATGAATGGAATTTATTATGTCATTTATGTTCCTTATTTCTCTCAATCGAAAAGAAAAAATTTATTGCAATGGTTTTAAACATAGTTTATTTACTTGAAAGTGAAAACAGAGGAAATTTACTTGCAAGAATAGTTGGCATGTTACACATGGTATTAGAGCTACCAGGTTTAGCTCTAGAACGTATGTGCTCATCATACTTTTCGTATAACATTAACTAATGTTTGGAAATTCTTGTACTAGGATGGTGCATCTCAAGTTAACTACAAGAAAGTTAGTAATCAGTAACGAGCGCTACCTAAAAGCCAAGAAGGAAAAAGAGGCCATTGTTGGTATGATAGAGGGTACCAACTACAATAATGTTATCTAGTTAAGCGACACTGAAACCTTCAGTCATGCTCTTTCTCAGATTAATGAAGCAAAGAGAAAGATGGAGGAAGTTGATTTTAACTATCTATCTCCAGTTTCACCAACAAAGTATGATTCCTTGTCACTTTCCAAGGATATTCCCTTGAAAGGAAGTGTTAGTCCAGCATTTATCTTTAGAGACCCTAGAGTTGTTTCAATGTCGGAAGTGATTGTAATTTCCTCAAGTAATGAATCAGAGGGTTATGTACCTCGCAACTATGTATCAGATGATAAATCTGAAGGTTATTATCCATTTTGGGATAGATATGTACAAATGAGAGATGAACAAGAATACATAGGGAATACCCTATTAAGTTATGTGTCGGAGAGCGAATCCAAGGGATACTCTCCACTTGACTATCTGAATAGTCACTCTATGTAATTGAAAGGAATGCCCATTTAAAAGAATCATATGTTTTTATCAAAATCTTTTGCTTAAGTCTTATGTAAATTTCTTTTATGTGCAAATGAATTACCATTTAAATGTCATCCATAAGATAGAACATGATTGAATCTAATATGATGAACCTTCAAGTATAACCCTTTTCTTACAAAGATGGTGAGAACTAGGACCAATCCTAAAGGAAGTCAAGAACTCGAACAAGGTTTGATGGTTGTTGATTCTAAATTGGATCAAATCTTGGCAAGGTTGGGAAACATTGAGCAGGAAGTAGGGGTAAAAGATAGGGTAGATCAAGAAATTCTAATTAATGAGGATGAGGGAGAAATTTCTCACGGCCATGATCAAACTCATGAACATGAGAAAGAGAAATCACCCTCTCCTTCGGAAGGAACTAATAGGAAGCTCATGGCCACAAAACTTTCTAGGGACATGAAGAAAATAACCCCATGGAATGAATTTGTGGAAATATTCTAAAAAAGATGGTTACCTCAAATCTATTTTGACCAAAAACTCACTTATTTCCAAAATCTTATATAGGGAGAAATGCTAGTAAATGAGTACTGGGAAAAGTTTACCCATCTGTTACGTTGTGTTCCAATGTATCAGAAGGATGAATGATTTTGTATAAGGAAATTCATCATGGGACTTAATTGTAACACCCCACCGTGTGAACCCTAAAGGACAACAAAATACCGCACAATTGTTTTTTTATTTTTGAAAGTGAAACATTACATAAAGTGAATATGTGCATACATTATAAAGATGATTAAAATATATGTTACGTGACAAGACCTAACTAGTCCCATGGGGTTACAGGATTGCATTACACGAAAACGTCTCTAGCCAAACACATCGTTAAAGATAATGCCCAGGAGTTAACAATAGAAGCATACATTCACAAGATAACATAATCATACATCCATCCATGATCAATAGCAATGAAAAGATACATCCATCATTCTATTACATTTCAATTCATAGTTTACTATTACAATTGTGGAGCATATTTCCACAGATACAACACATCATGAAAACATTAATACATTACATAATGCTTCCCTTATAACAACGGGAAGAGTACATCAAGTACAAGAATAATAAATTAAAGGAGAATAAGGTACAAAGTGATGGATAGTCTTCAACAATGTGAAGCTCTAGAAACTTTGCATCTGCTTCCACATCACGAACACAACCTAGGAACCCAATGGGGTGCATAGCACATTCCACCCGACCGCGTGGACCCTAAGGTCCACCCCCCGTGCTAGGAGATGACAAGAAAGACCCACGACCAAGACAGACAAACAGAACAATCACAAGACCAAACCACAAGTTCAACCCAAAACAAAACATACAACAATCTCAACGACCACATACAAGGTGACTGCTTCTAGAGACATACGAAGGAAAAAGAAAGGGATACCATAACACCAATATCCATATACTCCCATCTGAAGGGTACGCAAATACTTGGGTTCCCAAAAAAACTCATATTATGGAACCACAAAATGACTATATAACTTCCATTATCACAAATTGACAGATGTAGAGTAAAGGGGACAATATCACAACGAAAATAGAAGCCAACATTTTAAAGAAAATTCTCATCTTCATATAATATCGAACACAATAACCAAAGTTTTCATAATAATCAGATGACACCAACGGGCTCCCTCTGTATGACAATAATCAGAAACATAATGATTTCACTAATCAAACACCATAATTTAAGCAAGTAACCAATCGACCACGAAAACATTGTTTTCACATTTCATTATACTCACTAATTTCACTTAATACACCATCCACACAATAATATTCAAATGTCAAAGTTTCCAAACTACTACTCTACACTTCCACTACACAAACATGCAATACTCCAAATAACTATCATAATGATTACACAAGGCAATCTTCACTATTAACTAGTTAGTATGTAACCTTCATGCTAACTTACAACTTATCATTATAGTACTCCAATTATCTAATTCATTTACCTAAATGTCATGCCCATAATTTTAACATGCGAAAACACACAACACAACCATTTTTTTTTTGAATTGCTCTTCAACTTGTATTCCAACATGAGGTCGTACTAAGCACAGACAATAGGTTGTAAAATATACATGGTCATATTTTTTTTTTCAAACAGATAATGTAATGCCTATAATTTACATAAGGGCAAAATTGCAACTAACCTTTTTTTTAAGCAATAATACAAAATGCTAACACTTAACAACCATATGTGTGCATAGTACATTATTGCACATTGGGAGATGTTGCTTGTGCAACCTCATCCCCATCACTTCGCCTGAGAGCAAGGTAAGGAAATGAAAATGCATTCAAGATGACTCCAACATAAGGTTTACTAGGTACTTATCTACCAACCAAAAGTTGATGCCCACTCTCGCATGGAAGTTAATGCCCTTGTAGGGGTTCTCACAAGGGGAAAACATATAAATATTATCAACTTGATTTACCATTAACCCCAAGGATTAGTTGACAAAATATAATTTTTACTTGTTGACCCTACCCTACTTAAGACACCATGACGGTTTCAAAGAAAACAACCTTTAATATTGTATTTTAAAAAGATTATATACAAATAAGTAGAATATTTATAATTTACGTTAGCTATGAAATCATTTATTTATTTATTTATATTTAATTATTAAAAATAAACTTATAAGAAGATGATTACATATTTAAGAGTAACATATATAAATATGTATTAATTCATACAAACTTTAACTTATTTACTTGAAAAAAAAATGAATAAAAATGAATAAAAATTATAATACCTAAAAGAGCCTCCACTCTTTTAAAATGGAGTACTATTAAGACTTAATTAGGTCCTTTTATTTCTTTTCATTTAAAAAGAATATATTTACCCTCTTTCCAAGGGCGAGTAGGATTGTTTTATATGTTTAAAAGAGCATTGCATGAAGTTATTTATGTTCAAGATGGGTTTGCTTAGGGACACGCGGGGACTCTTAAAACACGCCCCTCTTGAATTAAATTCTTATTTTAGAATTTATTAACATGGTTTAGGAATTCCTTTTTGTTTGGATGGGGATGCATTCCCACATAAGAAATGACATGTTAGCAATGTAATTGATGACCTTTTAGAAGCTAGCATCAACCTTATACTCCTACACTTACACGTTAGCTCCTTGGTTCCTTAATCATGCGATAGATAGAGTTAAGGCATAAGTGTCATTTTGCATACGTAAGGATATATTATTATTTTATTATTTTGACACTTCTCAAAGTGATAATAACGTTACTTATATTTTGGGATATAAAAGATAGCATTGGTTTCCATGACAATGTTAAATCTACTATAAATGTGAATATCAACTTGATAACTGTTATGCAACTCATTACCCATTCATTTGCATTATGCTATAACATGTGGGTAACGCTTATAGAGGTCTTCTTTTTTTTGTTTTACTTGACCGTTTATTTATTGTCCACTAATGTTTATTTATTAAGACTAACGTTATGCAACAAAGAATACGCGCACAAGGTAATATTGTATAGCATGCATTATTGTCTAGCATGCCTTACGAAAGACTTTTGTCTACTTGCCCAAAAATTTCAAAGATAGATATTAAGCCAAGGCCAACAATTGTTTTTCCGGAGTCTCATCAATAAATAGTACGTACTAAACTTGCATTTAAATATATCAAAATATAGTGCAGATTTCGAAGGAAATCAGAATGTGGCGGACTTATTTAGAATGTTGTGTGCTTTTGGCCTTGTTTGGATGAGATCAAATTATTGATGCCGTCAGATGCAATCTCTTCACCCCGGGAGAAAATAGATTAGAGTTTTTTATTTTTTTGAAGTTCGTTTCAAGATCCCTTTTTTTAGGCACCAAGGAAGAATAAAGTTCACGGGTGAAAGGAAACCAAACACAAAGAAATAGCAATGGAATCCTAATCGCTAACTTTCCTCCTCCATAATGTGATGAACAGGAATTTTGTGAGTAGGAAGGGAGAGCGGCGTACATAAGGGAGGTGTTTACGTCTAAAAATAGTCATGGTTAATCAAGCTTGTTAATTACTTAAATATAAATTATTTAATTAATCTTCTAAAGTCATCTACATATAAATAAATTTAATTATTTATTTATATTGTTCATTTTTATAATTCTTCTATTTTAATTAAATAAATAACTTTATTTAATTATTACCATCTTCCATATTCCTCTTAATTAAATTAAATAAATTTTATAATTTATTTATATTAATTATCATGTTATTCTAAATTTGAATATTTGAATTCAAATAATGGAATATTCCTCCAAACACCCTCTTCATCTCATAGTTGAATTAAATATTATAAATATTTAATTACCTTCATTTTCTCATCTCCACACATAATTAAATATTTTACCTTCCATTTTCATCTCTCACACATTTAATTACCTTCCATTTTCATCTCTTACACATAATTAAATATTCTAAAATATTTAATTAAGTGTTTTTATATTTAATTAAACGTTTTTCTATCATCTTCTCACACATAATTAGATATTAAATATTTAATTATGGAAACTTCTAAATTCACCATCACATGTAATTAAATAAATTTATTTATTTAATTATGAGACTTATCTCCTACTCACTTCTCAAATGGCAACTTTCCCTTAGATCTGAAAGAGAAAATTTGTGTAGAAGGAAACATTCCATTTCTCTCTCACCTTTTAAAAATCTCTCACCGTTCATCTTGACAAACTTATCTCAACCGTTGATTACATCAGCCAATCAGAGTCTTTCGAAAACTCTATAAATACCTCTGTGAATCCAAACATTGGTTACACTTGCATATACTTATATTCACGTGCACACATTATTTTAATATTATCTAGCATTAATCAGTTTTAGCAATCATCATACTTTAGCTATCATGTTTAGTTTTGTTAATTGCATCTTAGCATAAGCATGCATTTATTTCAAATCTCATTCTCTAGGAGATCATTTTGTTGAGCCTAGCGTATAATCTGAGAGCAAGCTAGATTCGGTGAAACACTGGAGATAGAGGACAATAGGACGCTTTCGAAGGAGCTACGAGTTTAAGAGTTTGTTTTTCTTTTAAATTAGTTTCCTTTGATCTAATGTTTTATTGGTGTGTTTAGTTTGTTAAAAATATTTTACACTTAAAATTGATCACACATTTTTGGCGCCCACTGTGGGGCCTATGCCCCATTTTTAACATTTACTTGCAAGTTTTTTGACAGGTTTTTGCTTTCTGGAATTCGGATTTCTGTCGAAAATTTTCGTTTTAACGCTTTCGTGGCTTTCTTTAGCGCATGCAAGATTTCTAACGACATTTTTGCAGGTTTTTCAGTGCATCCAGGAACTGTTTCAGCACTTCCAGGGACTATTTCAGCACATCCAAGAAACAGAATAGTGCATCCGTTTAGTTCATTTAATTAAAAACATTGTAAAAAAAAAAAAAAATTGCCTTCCTAGATTAGCGCATATAGGAGTTATTTTAGCGCATATAGAATTTTTTGTAGCGCTTTTCGTATCTGTTTTGGTGCATTTACTGTTTATTTTAGCACATATGCATAATATTTTAGCGCTTACAAGTTGTAATTAAACAAAGTTCTGAGTCTGACGCCTTCCGCAAACAGAACTTTCTCTGGTTAAAAAAAAGCAACCCTAGGATAGTCACATCTGGTTAAAAAGAAGCATCCCTAGGATAGACATGAAATTTAAAATGAAACAATCTAGGATAGTCACTACACAATGATTTTTTGCAGTTAAAATGAATCATATGCTTGTTGTGAAGCAACATCTTCACATAGATTAAATCATTGTCATTTGCGTTTTAAAAAGAACATTTGTTTGCTTTGTCTGTGGCAATAGGTCTATGCTCTCCCCTTAACTGGGTGATCAGAATACCAGACTTGTCTTTTCAATTTCATGCAAATTTTTTGCTTTACTACATCCTTTAGAGGGCTTGCTCTTGTGGGAAAAAGTACTCAACCAAGAGAAACGACTCAAGTGGGTTCAAGCCAAAGCCAGGCTATTCCACCCCACTATAAAATTTAAAGCAAATTTGGGGAAACCCTCTTTTGTTGGTAGTGTGCAAGATAACCATCCCCAAAGCCTTTGTTCTAAAGGTTGGGAGGTCTCCTGAGGGAGTTTATTATTGCCGCACCGAATGGAAACCCTTACTAAGAACCTAGTGTAGTAGCCAGCCGAAGTTAGTTTCTGAACATCGTAATAATCACAGTGCAAGGGAAGGGAAGAATCTGCCCCCAAGACACTCACCATATAACTTCCAAGGACTATTTGCTCAGGGGATTGATATCCACTTCCATTACTCTGAGTACGCGCCTGGAAAAGATGAAAACATGGGCGCCCCTTTGGGGGTGACATGACTGTGTGAGTCGATGCAGTTCTAAGATGTGGGTTGTTGATTATTAGGATGACCTACTTGAGTACTAAGAGTGAGTCTTCCTGAATTGTCTTTCATGTGCCAAACCTGTGAAAACACTTGTTGACAAACATTTTTTATCATACATTTGATGTTTAGTATAGGGTTTAAAAACAATTGTTTTCATAATGTTTGTTGTGTCTTCCATCACATTAACTCAGATAAAAGATCATCCAAAATGAACATGCAAAAATTCAGCTGAAAACTATTCTCAACTATTCAGAATTTTTTTTTTTGGAAAATTGTTTTAGTGCATCTAGGGAGTGTCTTAGCGCATATAAAGTTTGTTCTAGTGCATTCACTAGTTAGTTCAGCGCATTTGGAGTCTGTTTTAGCGCATAGGTTGAGTATTCCGCAAACAGTTTTTGGGTCACTGTCAAAAATATTTTATGAAGCGCATTTGAGACATATTATAGCACATTTGAGGTCTTTTGTAACACATTTGATTGTTTCTCTAGCACATATGCATGTTTCTACAGTGCATATAGGACACAGAGTAGCACATCTATCATTTTCCAGAATCTTCACTTTTTGACAGATCTGAGTTTATAACATCCTTGGTCCAGTAGCATCTTGACATTTCTCTTATGCTTAGAGAGTGGAAATCAACCAAGTTTGTTAGGAAATCGATTTCCAATAGGATCAAGAAGCCTAAGAAACATTTAGGTTACAAGAAAACTTTACAACGAAGAAAGTTTTTGTATAAAAGTTGGAACGTTTTGCTCCATTATCGTGAGTTTCTCCATAGGTACCAAGATTTTTCTAGAGGATTCACTGACAAGTATGCTATAGATCATTTATATTCACAAGCCTATTTTCAGAGAAGGGCTTCATCTCAATGACACAATCACAATCAACCTCTTGAGATTGATTATCTACCACAACCTTCTATTGAATAATCAACACATCCCAGTCAAATCTTTTAGTGAGTTTAATTAGGCTATTTGATATACTCATCATTCTTCAAAAACAAGGATCAAATCTTAAAAGTGCACTTTTCAAACAAATTTCTAATTTCTTGATTCAACTTCCCCAACAGGATTCTGATATCATTCATCATTGGAAGCCACAATCAAGAGTTAGGAATTTCCTTGATCATATCATAAGATTTTCATCTTATTAGATCAAGACATCATCATTTTCACACTTATCAAACTGTGATCTAAGTCTAGAAGAACATTTCAAAATCATATGCCTATTTTTACAAGATCTCAATACAATAAACTAAAAGAGGATATTCAAGAAGAAGGTGAGAGTAGTAGTCCCCTTTATAGTGTGAGTCGAAATCCTCTTTTTAACGACGACATGGGTGAAAGAGAAGAAAATCCATTCCACAAATACAGAGACATGAGCAAAACCCATATAGACAGTGATGATGAATGAGATGAAGAATGTCTTAGAGAGGTGGAGCAAGATCCCAAATTTCACAAAGCCTTAGAAAATATTTTGGAGCGCAACAAAGAAAAATATTTTCTATATCTAGCTAACAAAGGAGCTAAGTTGCCTCATGACTTTGATACTGAAAACATAAAGAGTAGTCCAGAGGAAACACCCTTGTCTAATATTAGTGCTTTGTCTCAACAGATTAAAGCACTACAAGGACAAATTAAAGATCTACAAGGGGGAGCCACAACAAAGACATACGCTCTTGATGACATATTTCCTTATCCTTTTGACCGATGTCTCAACATGATCCTATTTCCCAAACATTGTGAAATCCCAAAGTTTGATCATTATAATGGGAAATCGGATCCAATCGATCATATTAGGGACTTTCGAAATATGATTTTAGAGTTTGCTCATGAGGACACATACTTGATGTGTTTTTTTCCTAGAAGTCTTGTAGGCCAATCTATGGAATGGCTATCAAAAATCACACCACCTATCAAGACATTTGAGGAGTTGATTAACAAATTCATATCACAATATTCCTACAACATCCAACATCAAATAACCATGATTGATCTTTGCAAGGCTAAACAGAAACCTGGTGAACCATTCATTACATTTCTTCAAAGATGGAGAAGATTGTTCACTAGATACCCACGTCATGTTCCTGAAACGGAAAAAATCACCACTTTTATAAACAACTTAGATCAAGAGATGAGCTATCATCTTAATCTTCATTGTCCTCCCTCTTTTCAAAAATTGATTGAAAATTCCATCACTATCGAAAGTGCCTTGGTCCAAAGAGGGATAATAAAACTTGATAAGGACAATCCTAGCTCTCCAAATCACCACAACGACAAATCTAAGTTTTGGAATCGCAACAAAAACGTGGTGAATGATGGTGTTGTAGATGAAAATCATGTCTCGACTAAGCCATTTGTTCTTAGTGTTCCAAATGCTCCTCGCAACAATAACTATAACAATGTCAACTTGGTCACAAATCAAGGAAACAATCCTCCTCCTCCGAGTAATAACGTGAATCAAAACTTTACTCCTAATTGAGGGAATGTTAACAATCAAGGTTACCGTGGAAAAAATAACAACAACAATTCCTTAGGCAATGCCTCAAACACGAATCCACAACGATCTTCATTCTTCTCTAGCAGAAGAACTTTTACTCCACTGGGTCAATCTCTAGAATTTTCCTTTAAAGAGTTGATGGCAAAGAACGTTATCACCCTACCACCTCAACGAAATTATGAACCCAGTGTGAAGCCTCCATCATGGAATGATGCATACTATTTTGATTATCATCAATGCAAGGGCCATCGCACAAATAATTGTCAAGCCTTGAAGAATGTAATCCAAGACTTGATAGAAAATGACACCATTAAGGTAGAAGGACACCAACAATCGAACGAAGACCACCAAGCATTTCACAATCCTTTACCCAATTATCAAAAGGGTGAGTCTTCTGGAAAAAGTGTGAATCATATCAATGATGATCATATAATCAATCATATCTACACTGATGACGAGCGGGTCAATGTTATAAAAGTCAAGGAAAAGATGGAATATAGGGAGGTCAATGCAACAACAAGGGCACAAGCTAAAGTTGTCTTAAAGGGTGCTTCTCTAAAATACACTGTGCCCCTACCTCAACATCAGTATGACTTAGTTAATCAACTTCGAAAAACTCCTGCTCAGATTTCCATCTTAGAACTCCTGAAGATTTCCCTAGCACACAAGGAAATTATAGAAAAGGCCCTTGTTGAAACAATTGTATCCACTGATCTGGATGTGGATCAATTTCAAGCCATGGTGGAACACTTTTCCTCACCCATATGCCTCTCATTCTCTGAAAAAGATGACGTTTCCATAACTCATCCCCATAATTCATCATTATACTTAGAAGTCATGGTCCACAAGTTTCATATCAAACGGGTTCTAATAGATGGAGGTGTTGGTTTGAACATATGTACCATGAAGTTGGTTAAGGCTTTAGGATTTTCTGAGGACTCCATTGATCCCAGAAGAAAGATTACTATTAAAGCCTATGATGATGAGGAAAGAGCATCCAGGGGTTTAATCATGCTACCGATCAGAGTGGGACCTGTTATCAAGAATACTTTCTGTCAAGTATTAGACCTTGATCTTGCATACAACATCTTGTTGGGTCATCCTTGGATCCACGAAATGCAAGTTGTCATGTCCACATATCATCAATGTGTTAAGTTTCCCTATTATGTATAGGAGATCACAATACCAGCTGATAATTCAAATACTCAAACTTGTGCCAACATCAAATCTAGTCAAGACACTTTGGTTCCTAACAATTGAGAAGCTCCTGCTAGTAATTCTCCCAAAGTTGATACAAAAATCAGTCAGTTAACCAAAAGCTTTGACAAGCAACTACGGTTCAAGGAAAATGGAGTAGGGGAGTACTCTCTATGTCTTGTTAATCTATCTACATTGCCTCGGTCACATGGGCAACCTTCTATCACACAACAACAGATATATGTAGCATCAACATCAAAGCAACCACCAACAGGGCCAAATACAAAGTTTAATGGATGTTTTATCAAAGAAAAATTCCCCATGGAAGATCCCGAGGATAGAGAAATTCTAAGTTGGCTCTATAAAGATGAAGATGAAACAGTTCTCAATATTAAGTTACCAACTGATAAATATGGTAAGGGGTATTCAATCATGCAAAAGATGGGATATGATGGTAATGGTCATATTGGAAACAGAAAATAAGGAGTAGTTGAGCCTATTGACCCTCCAGGACTAGCTGCAAAAGATAAAACAAGACTAGGCTATGATACTAACTCAATAGAAACAACATCCAAGCAGTCACATGATACTGTCCTCGCATTGCAAGAAGGTTCTGATACAAGAGAGGCATGTTTGACAACCATTCAGAATTTCGTGGATAATAACTCTGACACAGACTCTGGTGAATATGAATGGGACACCATCCACAATGATGAGTTCTGGAGGGATAAAAAGATTGATGTGATACACAAGTATACCCCAACTCTAATCGAAGGTGAAGGTTTAGGGACCCAACCACAAGAATATGAACTACAAGGTGACTATGATTCTAGTGATACTGAGTTAGATTTAAATGAACAAGACTATCACGAGAACAGTACCATCATTGATCGGCCTCATACCTCAGATCCTATGGTCAACTCCATTATGACCATAACCATAGCTGATTTCATGTAGCCCGATGACCTGCTATCTTTGATCCATCCCGATTTCATTGATTGGGATTCATCTAAACCTATCAATATACCCATGTTTCCAAGTGATGAATCTATCATAAACATCCTTTCCACAGATGATGCAAATGATTGTTTCACTAGTGATTTTCGGCATAGATTCTTTAATCAGGAGAGTGTCAATTCTCCTAGCTGAAAAAATAAAAATCAAAAAGAAAGATCTAATGGTGAAAACTAGAATCTGACAGTGTTAGATCAAACAAAAGATAAAATAAAGAGTGTATCGGATGGTGAAAACCTTTTTAAGGCACCAGATGATGGAAAGCTTGACACTCTCCCGGAGCACTACCATGAGTGATCACCTATCTTGATTGAGCCTACAAAAGTCGTCAATCTTGAAACTTCAGAAAAACCAAGGATTTAACAGTTAGTTGCATCAATGACAGAGAAAGAAGTACCAGATTTCATATAATTTCTAAGAGAAAATCAAGTCAACTTTGCTTCGTCTTATGCGGACATGCTAGGTCTTGACCCTGATCTTATCATGCATCACTTGTCTATCAAACCAGGGGTTAAGCCTGTGAAACAAAAACTTAGAAAGATGCACCCCCATGTTGCATTATTGGTTAAGGAAGAATTGAGAAAAATCCTTGATGTGGGCTTCATAAGATCAATCAACTACGCAGAATGGATCTCCAACATTGTTCTGGTATCCAAGCCAGATAAAAGTGCCAGAGTGTGCACAGATTTCAGAGATCTTAATAAAGCATGTCCTAAGGATGACTTCCCACTTCCAAACATCGACACTATATTTGATCTGACAGCTAGCCATGCCATGTATTCATTAATGGATGGTTTTTCTGGTTACAACCAAATCAAGATTGCACCCGAAGACCAAGAGAAAACAACTTTCACATGTCCATGGGGAAATTACTGTTGGAACATCATGCCTTTGGTCTAAAAAATGTTGGGGCTACTTACCAAAGAGCCATGACTACAATATTTCATGACATGATGCACACATTCATGGAAGATTATGTAGATGACATATTGGAAAATTCATACACAAGAGAATGACATCTGGAAATATTGTCCAAAATATTTGCAAGATTGGAGAAATTCAAAGTTCACCTTAATCCCAAGAAATGTGTTTTTGGGGTCACATCTAGAAAACTCTTAGGATACATAGTATCAGGAAAAGGAATTGAAGTAGATCCTGCCAAAGTACAGGCGATTATGGAAATGCCTCCAACAAGGAATATTAGTCAATTGAGATCATTACAGGGACGACTTCAGTCTATCCACATATTCATTGCACAGCTGGTCGATAAGAGTTTACCTTTCACACATCTGCATAAGAATGTTCCTTTTAGATGGGATGACAAATGTGAGATGGCCTTTCAACAAATCAAGCAGTACCTAATGAACCCACCAGTTCTAGTACCACCAAATGTAGACAAACCTCTAATCTTATATATTGCGGCAACAAAGACATCTTTAGGGGCATTATTAGCACAAGAAGACTCTACAGGAAAGGAACATGCAATCTATTATATCATTCGAACATTAACAGGGCATGAACTCAACTACACTTTGAGAAGGCTTGCCTAGCAGTGGTCTTTGCTTCACAAAATTTTTGACACTACATGTTAACTCATACAATCAATCTTGTTGCAAAGATTGATCCACTCAAGTATCTGTTAAGCAAGGCTACATTGACAGGAAGGCTAGCAAAATGGTTTATGATCTTAAGTGAGTTTGATATCCATTATGTTGATCACAAATCAATCAAAGGACAAGTTATCGCTGAGCAACTAGCTAAAGCACCACTACAAGCAGAACATCCCATGCACATTGAATTTCCAGATGTTGATGTCTTCATTACAGAATCAAAAAAACCATGGTCTTTATATTTTGATGGTTCTTTCACTCAACATGGATCAGGGGAAGGCATACTCTTTGTCACCCCTCAAGAAAATACCATTCCTCAGTCATATAGGCTAATGTTTCCATGCACTAACAACATAGCCGAATATGAAGCCTTAATCACCGGACTGAAGATCGCATTGGAATGGAGGATCATTGAACTACAGGTTTATGGTGACTCACAGTTAGTCATTAATCAAATCAATGATGATTATCAGACCAAAGATGACAAACTGTTGCCATACAAGAAAATGGTTGATGAATTCAAAAAGTACTTAGTGGACATAAAATTTATACAGATTCTAAGACTTGATAATAAAGTAGCTGATGCCATGGCCATGATCACATCATTGCTACAACTCCCAGAAACTCTGACTCACTATGAATTTCTGGTGGAACAATTATTTGCACCTACTTATGACACCCCTGAAATCCAAATCATTTGCCACTTGGTGGGATCTGATGCACCTTGGTATGGCAAGATTTATGCCTACCTAAAAGATGGCATCTTACCACCTGATTTATCCCGTAACCAAAAGCGAAATTTTATCCGCCAATCCTCTCGCTACACTCTTATCGCTGACACCCTTTATTGCCGCAGTCTTGATGGTACTTTACTTCGATGTCTTGAACATGATGAATCTGACAAATCTTTACAAGAAGTTCATGGTGGCATTTGTGGTACTCATTCGAGTGGACTGACCTTATCCAAGAAATTGATTAGAATGGGTTACTACTGGCCGAATATGGAAAGGGAATCATTCACTTTTGTGAAGAAGTGCTCAAAATGTCAAAGTCATGGGAATCTCATTCATGCTCTTGCACAAGAACTACAACCGTTCATGCCGACCTGGCCATTTTCTCAATGGGGGTTGGATCTAGTTGGCAAGATTCATCCTTAATCTTCGAACGGACACAAGTTCATCATCACAGCGAAAAAAGTATTTTACCAAGTGGATTGAGGTCGTACCTCTCACTAAAGTCACTGGAAAACAGATCTCATCTTTTATACTCAACTATCTCATTTGTCAGTATGGAATTCCCACCTCCATCATCACAGATAATGGACGGCCATTCAAGAATCAGAATGTTGATGAACTTTGTGAGTGATTTCATATTCAACACAAATATTCAACACCTTATTATCCACAAGGGAATGGCCAAGCAGAGGCCTCAAATAAAACAATATTGAAAATTTTGAAGAAGACTGTGAATGATGTAGGGAAAGATTGGCACATTCAACTCAATCCCGCATTATGGGCCTATAGAACTAGCATCAGAACACTGACAAGAGCCACACTGTTTTCTCTTGTCTATGGAGCAGAGGCTATACTTCCTTTAGAAGTTGAGATTCCCTCGCTTAGAGTATCACTGAAAGGTCTCATAACAGATGATGAATACAAAGTTTCTCGACTACAAGAGCTAGAACTCCTTGATGAAAAGAGACAACGAGCAGCTAATCATTTGAAATCATATCAACAAATGATGTCTCACAACTATAATCAAAGAGTCAAGCCATGTACCTTTTAGGTTGTTGATCTTGTTCTGAAAGAGAACCCATGTAATCAACAAGACAGAGAGAAGAAAGGAAAGTTTGAATTGAATTGGCTGGGTCTGTATGTGGTCATAGCAGTATACGGTTCAGGAGCATACAAGTTGTCAACGCCAGAAGGGGACCTATTTGACAAACCCATTAACAAAATGCACCTGAAGAAGTATTATGTCTAAAGCAGTCATCAAAAACATCAGAAAAAGTCCTAAAAAAATATCAAAAACAGCAGAAAAAGTCCTTAAAAAAATACAAAAACATCATAAAAAGTCCTAAAAAAAATACAAAAACATCAGAAAAATTCCTGCAAAATACAAAAACATCGAAAAAAGTCCTAATTTTTTTTATCAAAAACAGCAGAAAAAGTCCTGAAAAAATACAAAAACATCAGAAAAAGTCATGAAGAAATCACAAAAATAGCAGAAAATGTCCTGAAAAAATGGTTACCCTAGTGAAAACCTAGCAGACAAACATCTCGGTAGCAACAAAAAACAAAAGAAACAAAAAAATCGTCATAGGGTGAAAACCTGGCAACAGGCAGTCTATTGACATAAAAAAAAAAAAAACAAAAAAAAAAAATCGTCATAGGGCGAAAACCTGGCAACGAGTAGTCTATTGACATAAAACAAAAAATCAAAAAAATTGTCATAGGGTGAAAACCTGGCAACAGGCAGTCTATTGACAAGAAAAATGTAATAAAAACAAATAGTGAAAATCTAGCAAACAGACGCTATTTGTAGCTCTCCATCTATTAGTTTTTGTTCTGCACTTGGCTTCTCAGCCTTCATTTCATGCATCTTTCCATTATCTTAGGGCCATACCAACATCATGCTGCCATCATTTTCCTAGAGCGATAATGTCTTACCATGGCTTGATTATTGTACATATTCATTTCAGCAAGTTATGTTAATACTGGGGGCAAACGCTAACATACTGGGGGCAACCAACTTTCAGGTTTTACAGAAACAGCTAGACAATGACATAAAATCCAATCATGCCAACAAACAATCAAATCACATGAACAACCATCCAATCATCGATCCGTATCACAACAGTTTTCAGCAGGTACCATATCATGACTCATATCTGGATGATCTAAAATCTAAATAATGTTTGGCATAGCAGTACTAAATTTTGAACAATGGTTATTTAATTTTTGATATCATCTCTCTGGAGCACACTCGATGATGTACTGAACTAGAGTGGCGAGGAAAGAGGATGATTTTTCTTTGTCTGTTGTCTTGAGGTTAACTATCCATCTGTTGCAAATATGTCGCGAGACATGATTTCCAAATTTTATCATTGATGACAGTTCCAAATTTGCATCAGAAGGTGGTTAGTCTTTGTCTGTTTATGCAAGAAATACTCAGGTCATCTCGGTTCAATTATACCTCGATGCATTTGTTTACTTGCTATATCAAAAATCATGAAAGTTGTACTCAGGTCATCATTGGTGCTAATTTACCCTCTGATGCTTGTACATACTTCCAACATTTTAAAATGCTCTATGATGATTCAAGAAAGTTAACAAAAGGCTCAACAAACGGTTGGTTTCATTTAGTTGCATTTCATCTCGCTCATTGTACATATCTGCATACTAGATTTGCATCGGAGTTTTGAAAGGCTAACAAAAGCATCAACGACTGTCATGTCTCTTTGGACTATTTGTGGAGGACATTCAGACATTCGTTTCATCATCACCTTTCATCTTCATTATCATTTCATTAATCATTATCATTTCATCTAGGTCCTATCATTTATCATTTATCATTCATTTGCATATCATTTAGATCCTTTATCATTTCATATCATTCATCTCTTAGGTATTTCATATCACTTTCATTTTCATATTATCATTTCATTATCATTATCATTTCATATCATTCAAATTCCTCATCATTTCATATCATTCATTTATCCATTTTGTATTTTCATATCACCTTCATTTTCATATTATCTATCATCTTCATATCATTAACATCTCACTTATCATTTTCATATGCATTTCATTTTCATTTTGCACATTTGCATCCCATTTATCACTTTATTTCATTTCACTTATCACTTATCATTTCATTATCGTTCATTCCATTTCATTTCACTTATCACTTATCATTTCATTATCGTTCATTTCATTTCATCATCATTACAAATCATTACATTTCATTGCATATCATTTATCATACATCTCATTATTATTAATCATTTCACTTCATATCGTTATTCATATCATTTATCATTTGTCACATTACATTCATATCATATCTTTAATCATCCTATCATTTTTCATATCAATTCATATTACAGATTCATGATGCGTATCATAAACACAACATTCATTTTCCATCATATTATCATTATTTACTTGCATTTGAAAATCCAAAAACAAACATTCCATACATACATTTTCATATCATTTTCCAAACAACATTTTTCATAAAACATATCAAATATCCCATGACATATTTTCATAATCACAACATAAGTCATCTACCTGCATGACATCATTAGTACGCATCATAAAATCATCATCATAAGCATCGTATAAAATCATCATCATTAGCATATCATACATTATCATCATGAGCATATCATAACTCATCATGCATATCATGATCAGTCATCAAAATCATTTACATACATATCAAAATCCATATCACATCATGCAAAAATAAATACACATCCATATTATCATATCATCAAGTCAAAACATCATCAAAACTCATCACCACTGCATATCATCACTCATCAAAAATAATACAAATGTCCAATGTCCAATGAAGCTAAAAATTCCAAAGAGAGATACATGAGATATGACCAAAATAATGTACATGCTCCAAAAATAATATACATTGAGATGTGTGAATGAATCAATAACGATACATCAAAAATATCACAAGTCTCATAACTCTAACTACTAGAGCCCCCTGATGGAGTTGGCCTCTGTGGTGGAAGTCCACTGCCTCCTATACCTCCTACCCCAAGATCTCTTCATGGTCCCGACACACCTCGACTATGAAAAGGTCAATCAAAATCTCTCTATCTATCAATGCCTCACATCATGCAATCACAACCCATATCTATCTATCAAGTGACCCATATCAATGACCCATATCAAGTGACCCATATCAGTGAACCATATCAAGTGACCCATATCAGTGAATCATATCAAGTGCTCTATCTAAGTGACTCATATCATGAACTCAATGCTAAATCGATCTATCTGAATATCAAATCAAGCTACTCTATCATCATTTTACTATTTGTTTTCTTTTTCAGGAAAAAAAATTTATCAACGATCAAATCATTTTCTTATTTGTACTTCAGTCACCAATACAAATATGTTTGAATCACATTATCTACTATTTGGTTTCTATCATAGAAAACAAATTTATCAGAAGTCATATCAAGCATCTACTCTTTGTTTTCTAAAAGCAAAGTTATCAGACAATCCATCAATCATTCTACTCTTTGTTTTTCATTCAAGAGAAACAAAGTTATCAGCTACCTACTCTTTGTTTTTCTATTTTCGAGAAGCAAAGTTATCAATTAATCATCATCATTTCATCATTTCCATCAAAAAGGGCATCATTTCAACAAGGGCATCTTTATACATCAATTATCGGGAGCTAAATCACTGCATCCCTCTCATCATTCGAATTTCATCACAACTCAACATTTTTTTCTCATCATCAGTAATTTACCTCTCGAGGGGGCATCATCAATATCATCATCAAAAACATATCAGGTTCAAATTAGGGGCATATCAATCACATTTTTCCGATCAGGGGCAAATTTAAAGAGCAAGAATATTTTCTTTGAAGCAATGTGTTTCACACATCACGTCAAAGAGGGGAAAAATGTGTACGTCTAAAAATGGTCATGGTTAATCAAGCTTGTTAATTAATTAAATATAAATTATTTAATTAATCTTCTAAAGTCATCTACATATAAATAAATTTAATTATTTATTTATATTGTTCACTTTTATAATTCTTCTACCTTAATTAAATAAATAACTTTATTTAATTATTACCATCTTCCATATTCCTCTTAATTAAATTAAATAAATTTTATAATTTATTTATATTAAATATCATGTTATTCTAAATTTGAATATTTGAATTCAAATAATGGAATATTCCTCCAAACACCCTCTTGATCTCATAGTTGAATTAAATATTATAAATATTTAATTTAATACATTTTCTCATCTCCACACATAATTAAATATTTTAAATATTTAATTACCTTCCATTTTCATCTCTCACACATAATTAAATATTCTAAAATATTTAATTACCTTCCATTTTCATCTCTCACACATAATTAAATATTGTAAAAATTTTAATTAGAAACTTTCCTCACTCTTCACATAATTAAATATTCTAAAATATTTAATTAGAAACTTTCTTCACTTCATATTTAATTAAGTATTTTATATATTTAATTAAACGCTTTTCTATCATCTTCTCACACATAATTAAATATTAAATATTTAATTATGGAAACTTCTAAATTCACCATCACATGTAATTAAATAAATTTATTTATTTAATTATGAGACTTATCTCCTACTCACTTCTCAAATGGCAACTTTACCTTAGATCTGAAAGAGAAAATTTGTGTAGAAGGAAACATTCCATTTCTCTCACCTTTCAAAAATCTCTCACCGTTCATCTTGACAAGCTTGATCTCAACCGTTGATTACATCAGCCAATCAGAGTCTTTCAAAAACTCTATAAATACCTTTGTGAATCCAAACATTGGTTACACTTGCATATACTTACATTCACGTGCACACGTTATTTTAATATTATCTAGCATTAATCAGTTTTAGCAATCATCATACTTTAGCTATCATGTTTAGTTTTGTTAATTGCATCTTAGCATAAGCATGCATTTATTTCAAATCTCATTCTCTAGGAGATCATTTTGTTGAGCCTAGCGTATAATCTGAGAGCAAGCTAGATTCAATGAAACACTGGAGATAGAGGACAATAGGACACTTTCGAAGGAGCTACGAGTTTAAGAGTTTGTTTTTCTTTTAAATTAGTTTCCTTTGATCTAATGTTTTATTGGTGTGTTTAGTTTTTTTAAAATATTTTACACTTAAAATTGATCACACAGGAGGCAAATAGGTTATGGGGGTGTTTGGGAATCTTGAAGCCACTGGCAAGGCGTGGCATGCTAGCAGATCTCAAGGAAGTCAACGTGAGTTAGGGAGATTATTTAAACCCCAACAACATTATATTTTCAAGCACTGCATATGTGATAGGTTGCCAACGGAATCTGGGAGGCTATATACACCTCTACAGTCTTCTACGTTCAAGTGTTGCGGCTGAGGCAAGTTGACAAAATTGTGAAGGCTGGAATGGATTTTAATGTACCTCTTGAGTTTCAAAATTTGCAGTTGCAGACTAGTAACTCCAAAACACAGAATTATTCATCGCTCCTTGCTGACACTGTGGTTGTTAAGGATAAAGGCCTGAAAATGTGACTGGGGTTAGCTCTAAAGTATACATTGATGTTGCATACTCATGCAATGACGATGATGAAAAAGAGGTAGTGAAACAAAACCCAAAGCCGAGGTAAATGGAGGAGAATCAAGAATCTCCAAGGAAACCTTTCGATCTGAAAATTAAGAGATGACTACAAAAGAGCAACGCCGACAATACCAAGCGGAGCTTGCATGGAAAAAGAATGAGGAGACTGCAAGAAGATTGATTGCAGGGGATAAAGGTACAAGAGATGGATTTTGCAAGGAGGCTCTCAAAATCTTTAACTTAGAGAAGCGCTTAGAAATGCATCCTAACTCTATAAGTTTTGCTTGAGTTCTAGGTGAGCGCGGCCAAGGAAGAATGGGGAATATGGGTTGTGAAGCCTTCACACATCAGCAGCCTTCAATGCATTACATAAATAGAGCTGATCACAAGGAGTGCATGGTTGACCTTCATGCCCATAACATGGGCAAGGAAAGCAAATGTCTGACAGCATACCTCAAAGAAATGTTTCCTCATGAGACGCAATGATCATAGGATATGCACTACGAAGATTTGAGGGAAAATATTAGAAATCGTCAAGCAAGTGAAATTGGCAGGTGTAGAAACCTGATTCCCAACCTTGGCCAACATCCTAACTTCCTACGCCAATATGAAAACTTGAGACAGGTCAAGGGCATCGATCAGGAAAAAATTGAAATTCTTTGTGAGAAATTGAAAATGCAAGTGCTCGGGCAAACATGTTAAAAAATGCGGAGGTATAGAGAAGGCATGTCAACTAATTGATAGAATTCTGACTACAAAATGTGACAGTAGAGGAAAGGCACAAGAATTCCTTGACATGATGCCACAAAGAAATATGAAAGAGCACGGGCTCTGATTGACATAATGCTTCTAAGAAATATGATCTCATGAAATGCTATGATTGCATAATATGCGCAAAACGGAATTGATGAAAAGGCTTTAGAAACTTTCAAGCAAATGCAATTGCAAGTAATTTACCTCAAGATTCTACACTAAATGAGGCATACTTGTCTAACTTCCTCCACTCATGTCTCCATCCTCTCCTCAAAATATGCATGCAGAGTGTGGATGCAACACCAGGCCCGTAACCCCCATTCCTACAACTTTTTCCCTTTTTTTTTAAGGAAAGACTTTAGAAAACTTCATGCAACTGGAGCTGACAGGTGTAAGGTTAGTTTCGATGCCAGAAGACATGTGCAGATTGAAGAAGCACATGTAGAACATGTGAGGAGCTGACATGATTGGTTTTATTTTGTTTTGTTTTTTTTTTTTTTTAAAAAGCATTAATTAGTTCTCAAATACATATGCTTTCACAAAAACTTCGGCACAAAACTCAATAATGAGGAATTTATGCACAAATTCTCTCTTGAATGATTTCAATTCTAAGGTATACACTTAACTACGTAAGGTGAAGGATGTCGTATGGATAAAACTTAAAATACACCTTACCACAAGGCGGGTTGAAAAGTCAAAATAATAGTTAAAATTTTGTTTTCTACATCCTTAAATTTTGGAAATATTCACAAGTCAAATTTTAAATTTTTAGAATAAAAGACATTAAATTCATTCAAATGACATTTTTTTTTAAACAATATAACATTTCCTTATCAAATTTAATTACCAATAATCTAGCGTTTATAAATATTTAATCCAAACTAATTTAATTTAAATTAAATTACTTTCCCATATTATCAATTAAAATCAAATGACAATAGTATTTATCTTCATTTATTTCTTTATCATTAAGCATTTAATCTCACAATTTTAATTTAATAAATAATAATCAATATCACCATATAACACCTTTTTAAAACATATTATATTTAAATATTAATTAAAATTACTATATAGCTTAACTTTAAATTAATTAAATCGATTAATCATGGTTAATCAAAATATTAGCGTTATCACATAATCCAACAACACACGAAATAATGAAGCCACCAATAACCACTTACTCAAATGTCCAAAAAGGCCACAACGGAGGGGCACTACATTAATAGTCATATTGGGGGTGAGGTAGATGTTCATGGTCCAACCACTATTGATCTAGTGTATGAAAAGGTTGTTAAGCAGGAGCAAAAGCTCAAAGCTATCTCCTTCTGCGAGGAGAATAGGAACTGTAAGAAGTTTACAGGAGCTCAAGTTAAGCCAAATCCAAGGAGGTTTGAAGTGGTGCAATATTTTCATAAGCAAGGGGATAAGGGACCCAAAATAATGGGAAAGAATTGAGGAAGGAGCATAGAAGGAATAATTCTAGTGGTGGTAATGTGAACAATGTTGGAAGTAATGCTAGTAAACCTAGGGAACCTACAAGGAAGAAAGGACCATCAATGGGATGTTTCACGTGTGGAGGGGACCATTATGTATCAAATTGTCCCAATAAGCCTTTTGGGTCATGACCTTATGGAAACCCACTTACATCCCAACAAGTGACATTCCAACAAAAGATTCATGTTGGTTTCGATGATCATCAAGTGGAGTATCAAGTGACTCCAGTGGAGACTCCAGGTATTTTGTTTGGCTTACCCATTTCCATATTTATAGATACTAGAGCTACAAAAAAATTTGTTTCACCTAGAATAGCAAAGAAAATATCTAGGAAAGTTGGTTACATGGCAAAGTCATGGGTTGTAGAATATGCAAACCAGATAAGAGCAACAATGGAACAATGTTTGTTTAAAGCTAGGATTGAGCTACCTTGTTTTTCTATGGAGGTAAACCTATATGTAGCACCCTTAGGATCCTATGATGTTATCTTAGGAATGAACTGACTTTGGAAGCATAAGGCCAAGGTATATTGTCATGCCAAAACTATAGAATGTTTAGATGATTTAGGTAACCAAGTAATGTTGTAAGGGATACCTAGGGAAGTCAAGATATGTCAAATTTATATTATGAAATTACTTAGGGCTAAGAAGAAAGGATGTAAGATATTTTAAGTAAAAATGGAAAATCTTGAAGAATATAAGGAAATGGATTCAGAAGATGGTATGGTCAACTATGGATTAGAAGAGTACCAAGAAATGGAAGAAGGAGAAATGATGGAAACTGGAGAGACATATATGGAAAGATATCCTCTCTTGAGAAAATTTGTGAATGTGTTTCTAGAAGAATTACTTGGATTACCACAAAAAGGGATTTTTTATTTCTCCATTGAGATAGTGTCAGGATCGGAACTTGTTTCCAAAGAGCCTTAACGAATGGCAACAACTGAGTTAATGGAGCTTAAGGCACAACTAGATGAATTGATATCTAAAGGATTCATAAGACCAAGTGTATCACCCTAGGGAGCACCAATAATATTTGTGAAGAAGAAAGATGGTACATTGCGGTTGTGCATAGATTATCAGATGCTTAACATAGATACGATAAAGAACAAGTATCCATTTCCACACATTGACAACCTTTTTGATCAAATGAGAGGAGTTGTAGTATTTTCTAAGATTGATCTACAATCTGGATACCATCAATTAAGGATCAAGGATGAAGACATCTTTAAGACTACTTTTAGAACAAGGTATGAGCATTATAAGTTTACAGTTCTACTATTTGGACTAACTAATGCATCGGCAGTGTTTATGAATCTAATGAACATGTTTAGGGATTTCCTAGATAAGTTTATCTTAGTTTTTCTTGATGATATCTTAATCTATTCAAAGAATGAGGAGGATCATTGCAAGCATTTGGAGATAGTTTTACAACGAATGAGAGAACATAAGTTGTATGGGAAACTCTCTAAATGTACTTTCTTCCAAAAGAAAGTGTAGTACCTAGGACATGTGATATTCTCTAAAGGTATCTTAGTTGATCCAGCCAAGATCAAGGTAGTGCTAGAATAGCCATTACCTAAAAATGTTTCTAAAGTAAGAAGTTTTATGGGTCTGACAGGATATTATAAAGATTTTGTTGCAAATTTCTCCAGAATAACTTTTCCAATTACTTATTTGCAGAGGAAAGGGAAGAAGTTTGAGTGGATAGAAAAATGCCAAGCAACATTCAATCTACTTAAAGAGAAGTTAACTACTGCACCAATTTTGAAACTACCAGATCCTGATGGTGACTTCATTGTTATCATAGATGTAGCAGGAGAAGGCTTAGGTGGAGTTTTAATGCAAGAAGGGAAAGTAATTTCTTATAAATCAAAGAAGTTGAAACATTATGAGAAAAATTATGCATCGCATTATTTAGAGTTAGCAACGACAGTTCATGCATTGCAAATGTGGAGGAATTACTTGCTAGGAAAACCCTTTGAGATGAAAATCAATCATCACGAGTTGAAGTATTCATTTGCTTAGCCTAATCTGAATGCATGACAGAGAAGATCCGATTGGAGTTGATAGCTGATTGTGACTTCAAAATCAATTATATCAAAGGGAAATAAAATCGGGTAGTTGATGCCTTATGTCATAAAAGACATATTGCCTTGATAGTGACAATCCAAACCAACTTTAAAAGTCAAGTATTGTAGAAATGTAAGGAGGATGAGTACTATTTTCAAGTTAAGCAAGCACTCGCAAATAATCCACAAGATGCAAGATATGATGGATATCATTTTGAACCCAATGGATTACATAGGTATAAGGGAAGGATGTATGTTCCTGACTTTGAAGAATTGAGAAATCTTGTATGGAAAGAAGTTCATGAAGCACCATACTCAGGACATCTTGGTGTGACAAAGATGTTGGCAGATGTGAAGATGTTATACTTTTGGAAAGGGATGAAAGGAGATGCTACTAGATTTGTGGCTAAATCTTTGGAGTTTCAAAGAGTGAAAGTGAAACATCATCATCCTATAGGCTTGCTATATCCACATGATATTTTAGAGAGTAAGTGGCAAGTCATTAGTATGCACTTTGTGCAAGAATTTCCCATGTCAAGAAATAAGCACAATGTCATTTTAGTAGTTGTTGACAATCTTACTAAGGTAGCACATTTCATATCGGGGAATTTAACCGATGGAGCTCATGTTATAGCTCAAAAAATTGTGCAAGAGGTGTTCAGACTACATGGAATTCCAAAGGAAATTATCTCAAATAGGGATGCACACGTAACCTCAATATTTTGGAAAACCTTATTCCCTGCACTAGGGACTCAATTAAATATAAGTTTAGTATATCATCTAGAAATAGATGGAAAAATTGAAAGGGTGAATCAAGTACTTGAAGACCTACTAAGAATGTATTGTATGGATCAAAAATACAAGTGGGAAGACTACTTGTCTTTGGTGGAATTTGCTTATAAATTTAAACATGTAAAATTGACCTAACACTTATCACACATCTTAAATAACATTTTCACATCATCAACATCATTATCACCTAATATCACTACATTTCACATCAATTACATCAAAAACCCTAATTTCCTCTATTAATTGAATAATAGTACATTATTTAATTAATTTACTTTTTCATCATTTTTGACTATTAAATAAAATTCAATTATTTAATAAAGTCCTAATCTAACATTATTCATCTGGATTAATTAAATAACATCAATTATTTAATTATGTCGCTAATTCACTTTATTCCCCTAAGTCAATTAAATTATTAAAACATAATAATTTAATTAAATCACTCTCCCCTAAACATGAATAATTGAATAAATTATTCAAAACATCATCAAAAAGGTCAAACAAACAAATACAACTTTGTTTGCAAAAGTCAAACATGATTTGCATGTTCAACTCCAAAAAGAATAATTAATTAAATCAATTAATCAATTATCCTCACCCACTTTTATGATTGAGAAAATTACAATCCCCCGATTGCTCAATTTGATTGGCTGACTAATCCATCTATTTCTGACTGATTCATCTATTCTTCAATTCCATGGATTATTCAATCTATTTCCTCAATCCCACTGAACACTCAAATTGATTTCTTCAATCACACTGATTATGTAATCAAAATACACTAATTATTCCCATCTAAATCCTCTCAATGGTTTTGAAATGTTGATCAAGATATTCTACTATGTGATCTCAAGTGTTCATTTTGAAACACAAATTCTATATAACAACCTCATTTCTTCTCAAAAACCATCATAGAATCAACATATTTTACACAACGAAGTAATGCTGAAATCATAATTAATTTCTTGAGAACTTCAACACATATCTTTGATCAACAACATCACACTTTGAAGCTTTTACTATGCACAAATGGAGGCTTCACATTGATACAACGAACAATCCAACATCTTTGTGAATATACTTCAACACGGGATGGTAACGCTATGTTTGTGAACTCATTTTATGTTTCTCTTTTGATTGCATTATTTAAGTTTTTTCTTCGTAGCTTCATTTCGTGAGTAATAGGCATGAATCTTCTTTTTGTTTGAATTAGATTAGTTCCCATTCATTCATTTTGATCTTATTGTATCCCTCGATTTTCCCCTTACACATTTTGGCATGCCCGGTGGGACCATTGTCCTTACCACTAACTATTTTATGTGTGAATTTTGAAGTTGCGGGTTCTAAAAATGCAATTGAAAACTTTTCACGCTGAAGCTAGAAAAAAACTCACGCAATGGATTTCTTGTTCCTGCTACAGTCAACATTTTTTTAGCCGCTTCTATCTTTTATGTTTTCTTTTGATTCATTAATAGGTCTGCTTCTGAAAATCTAAACCTCTTTTGCACATAACAAGGTTGCACTTGACTTTTTGAAGTGCTTTTGCTTCCAAAAATAGGTCCGCAGGCACACTAAAGGAGGTTGTTTTTGCTTTAAAATTTTTCCTTTGCTCTGTTGAATTTTTTTATCTGAAATCTATTTTTTTATTTTTATTTCTAATGCTAACAGTTTCTCAAATTGAATGTTTGATAGGTGCTAATGTCATTATTGAGGATTTGTAGAAGTATGGCATGAGTTTATCCAAGAAACAACTAATATTATTTTATTGCAGGGAAGGTGAATGGTCAAAGTTTTAAATTTTCAAAAAAAAATTAGCATAGGAAAAAACTTCTCAATTGGTGCTTTAAAAAGAATTTTTAGAAGCTTTCTAGATTAGAAATTTTGAAGTTGGTGCCTAAAATGAATCCCACAAATCACATGCTTTCAATTGGTGCTTAAAAATAATTTTTCGAAGCTTTCTAGCTTAGGAAAACTTTTTAATTGGTTGTATAAAAAGAACCCCACAAATCCACATGCCTTTGGCTTGGTGCTCTTTAAAAGAATTTTTCAAAGCTTTCTAGATTAGAACAAACACTTTGTTTTGGTACTCTAAAAAATGATTGCTTTCGACCAAATTCTTTCAATATGTTGACGAAACAATCGATTTACCTTTGTTGACCAATTAAGATAAGGCTTTAGAAACACTTCAATTGGTGTTTAAAATTGGAAAATGCTTTTTGATTTTTCATATTGCTATCTCTTTGTTTGAAATCCAGTATACTTCACTTTGGTGCACATAAAAAGAAAAAATTGCTATCTTGTACACACTTTATTTTATTTAACTTTTTTTTATGCTTAGAAAGAACATTGCAATGAATTGTGCACTATGTATTCCATGTTTGGAAAACTAGGTGTCTACCCTCTCCCCTCATGCCTTTTGGTGATCTTGGGTGACGAAAAAATCTTGAGTTTCACACATTTTTTTACATTTCAAAGCATACCTTTAGAGGGCCTACCTCCCAATTTGTGAGAGGGAACTACCCAAGAGGTACTTTTGTTTTGGTCTACTATATAAATAATTTTGGGTGTAATGGAATTCATCAACCACCTAGTGCAGATGTTCTATACTGATGAAAGTCTCCCTCAGTATCCATGAGATGCATAAAAACCCTTTTTATTAAGGGTTGGGAGACCTCTTAAATGAGTGAATTACCACATGTATAGAAACTAGATTATCCAAAAACATGACTAAGAACCAATGTTGTAGAAGCCACCCCTTTTTAGCCAAAAAAATTCTTTGAAGTGGTGCATGGAAACTTTGATTCCGAGAAGTTACTTACCAAGTCTAACTTATGGTTAAGCTTAAAACACTCTCCATTCATTACATGTAAAATCATCCCTTTGGGGTATGAGGTAAGCCCACCTAAAAGAAAGTGTTTATCCCTAGGGTGTAAATTGTCTTCACGAAATTGCCAAATCTTTCAGTTACTTTGAAACATCAAACATTGTGCTTGAATTAAAATTAACACATCAAAACAAGCATTGAACATGGTTCTCAAACTTCAAACCCTTTTGAATTAGTGCAAATCCTTTGAAAAGAGCCCTATATTTGCACTCCTTAAGAATATCTTAAAACAATATCTTTAAATTTTTCTAAATATTTAGGCTCACATTTCAAGTCACATTAAGAACAAAGTAAACATTGGAAACTATGACTTTAGCATTTCGACTTCCATGAACTTTGAACTTTTTTGGAAAGAAAAGTGCTTAAAGTTGTAGACATTTAGGGTCAAATAGTTTTGATTGTTTTGTTGCATGATATCACTTGCCAAATCTCAAATTAGAACAAACAAAGTCACTCAAAACTACAAATTTATCCAAGTTGTTTCCAATATAGAAATTGGAAAACAAATCTGCATAGAATACCATTATTGCTGCTATTTTTGCCACAGTTGACTTAAAACTAGTCATAGTCAACCTAAATCACCTCGCTTTTGCTCTCTGCCTTATGACAGTCACTGGTAAAAACATGTTGCTTTTGCAAAATCTGAACGTAGTTGCCATAAACTAGCCGCAATTGACAATAATCTTGTCGTAGTTGACATATTTTCCTGGCCATAGTTGACTAAAAAAATTTTGCTTTTGACCAAGAAGGTTGCTTTTTCTTGCACAAAATTCACCTATCAAAAAAAATTACACACAGGGGCTACTTTTGAGAAAATTGGCCATAGTTGCTTTTTTTATCTGACCACGCTTGCCCAAAATCTGGCCGCTTTTGACATAATTTACTGCTTTTGCTCCATACTTACCGCTTTTTCTCTGTTATCTGGTGAAAATCATAAAACCAATCTAAAACTGGTTACAAATCTATCGAAGAACAAAATAGTTAGACTCCTAAAACACATCATAATTTACATCAGTCCATCATCCTCATCCTACTTTTAGAAATTAAAAATCAAAACAAACAACTTGGATCATTTCTTCACTCAAACTTCTAAGATATCAACATTTGCTTGAACCTCAAGGCTAGTTCAAGTAAATTTCTTGCAACATATCCTCTAGGAAAAGAAGTGAAATATCAATCCAATTCTTTCAACATTTTGAGTTCCAAAAATAATGTCATCCCAAAACATCACTCAAACCTTAGGATCTTGAGAATCACGAAAAACCATATCAAAAACACCAACACTTTCATCATTTCATTTTATGACTATTTGAAATCCAATTGCTCCAGTTCAACAACCAAACCTTACGACACCTATCATACAACAAAGTCTTACACAAATTGAAGGTGAACAAACAGTCATAATCAGTAGTTTGAGAAGCTTCATATTCAAAACAAAAGAAACACTAACTAAGTGGAAAAACACATCAAATATCCTAGATAAACAAGAGCAAAAAGCCAATATTGTGGTCAGAAGGCCCATATTACCACCTCTCGCATGGAAATAGAAAATATTGGCTACCAAAAACACTTGTAAAATAGAAAATCAAAAAAAACAAATGCAATTTCATTTTCTTAAAATAGAAAACCCCAAAAATAAAGCATTCTTTTATTTCATAGTTAGAGATCACCAACTTCCACCAAAATCTTGATGCTTGTTTATGACAACCACATATTCACAATATAGAGAAAATATAGAAGCAAATGAAAGTAGCACTCCCATGCCCCCAACAAACACCACAAACAAAGAAAGTGACCCATGGGGTTATAGACCAAGTGACCTTGTAATTCCTCAAAAGGAACCCACATTTTAGGAAACATCAAACCAATCACCTAGTGAGGAAGAGGTAATCCATAGACAACAGGAAGCAATGGATAGATCAAACCAAAACCTAAAGGGCATGGTCATAGAAGAAGTGGATAGTGAAGAAGAAATAAATGATGAAGAATTCCTTCGACATTCTAGCAATCCCAAGGTGCTCAAACTGATGGACAAACTCTTAAGAAAGGATCCAAATACTTACTTCTTCAAATTAGCACAAAGTGGTGCTAAGTTTCCTATAGACTTCAACATGGAAGGTCTTAAAGATCCTCACCTCATTCCCTTAGGAGATAACTCAGCTGTGAGAGAAATACCCAAACCATTACAGATCCCAAACATGCCACCAATCCTCTCGCAAGTAAATGATCAATCAATGGACAACCCTTTGTTTAGGAAATCATCCCAAATCGGACAAGCAATGGTGGCCCAATAATATCAAGGAGGTCCATCTCAATACATGCCACAAGGTAATAAATCACCAATAGGATAATACATGCCCCAAAACACTTCATATATTGACCCTTCCCAAAATGTGCAAAATCAACAAGAGAAATTTCCACAATAGTACCATCAACAAGGTGGGTCATATGGTCCCCTTCCCAATCAACAATACCAACAACAAGGTGTGCCATAGGGTACCCTTTCCAATTGACAAGGTGGGTCACATGGTCCCCTTCCCAATCAACAGTACCAACAACAAGGTGTGCCATAGGGTACCATTTCCAATCAACAAGGTGGGCCATATGGTCCCCTTCCCAATCAATAATACCAATAGTAAGGTGTGCCACAGGGTACCCTTTCCAATCAACATCAATAAGGAGGGCCACAAGGTCCCCTTCATAATCAACAGTACCAACAACAAGGTGTGCCACATGGTACCCTTCCCAATTCATCCCATCAACAAGGTGTACTTCCAATGCACTATCAAGGTACCCTTCAAAAAGGTTTGTCCCAACAATAAGGGATACCACATGGTACCCTTTCTAATCAATAGTCCCATCAACAAGGTGTACCAACAACGCACTATCAAGGTAGCCTTCAAAGCAATTCATCCCATCAACAAGGTGTACCGCCAATGCACTATTAGGGTGACCTTTAAATCAATTTGTCCCATCAACGAGGTATCCCACCAATGCATTATCAGGGTAACCTTCAAAATAGTTCATCCCAATAACAAGGTGTGCCACATGGTACCCTTCCCAATTCATCCCATCAACAAGGTGTACCACCAACACACTATCAAGGTAACCTTCAAAGCAATTTGTCCCATCAACAAGCTATCCCACCAATACATTATCAGGTTAACCTTCAAAATAGTTCATCCCAACAACAAGGTGTGCCACATGGTACCCTTTCCAATTCATCCCATCAACAAGGTATCCCACCAATGCACCGCCAGGGTAACCTTCTATACAATTTTTCCCAACAACAAGGTGTACCACCAACACACTATCAAGGTACCCCTCCTTAACAAAAATAGTAAGGACCTAACCATCCTTACATTCAACAAGGACTTAACCCTCCTTCCATCCAACAAGGACCCTATCTTCCTTACGTTCAACAAATACTTAACCCTCCATCCACCCAACATGGTTACCAAGGTCTTATAACTCCACAATACCCAACCTATGACCAAACAAACATGATAGGACAAAAAGGTTACTACGGACAAGATCCACAAAAAAATGTACCAAACACAAAGGTAGGCATGCAAATACAAGCCATGAGTCAAAGGATATCAAACATACAGATAGGAAAACCAAAGAAGACTTATACCCTACAGGATATATGTCTATTTCCTTTTGATTGTTCTATTACTCTGCTCCCCTTTCTAAAAAAAATTGAAATACCAAAGTTTGAAAAATACAAAGGAAAGGGAGATCTAGTAGAACACATGTGATATTTCTCAGTATCTTGCATGGAAGTGCAAAATAATGATTCCTACCTAATGAGGCTCTTTCCATGTAGTCTTACTGGTCACTCTATGGAATGGTTCTCCCATCTACCACCAAGAATTAAAAGTTTTGATGAATTGACTACCAAATTCATAAACCACTTCTCATTCAATATAGAATAGGACGTCTCCATCATGGATCTATACAAGATTAAACAGAGTCAAAGATAATCATTTACCTTCTACCTACAAAAATGGAGACATAAAGTTAGTAGATGCAAGTGGCCTATTCTCGACAAGGAACTAGTAGATATCTTTGTTGAATAAGACAATTGAGAGGGGGGTGAATCAGTTGTAGCAAATTAAAACCTTTAAGTCATTCACCAGAACTAATCCTTAACACTGCTTAAATGATTAAACATTAAGTGTAAGTGCAAAAACTGAAAACCATCACACAAACACAACAACACCATATTTATGTGGAAAACCCAAACCACGGTGAGGATTAACTCACGATATAAAGAATATCAAAACTAATTACAAAGACTCGCTACCTGAGAAACATGGCTTACTGCCAAAACAAGGACTCACTGTATGGATTAGGACTCACTATCCAATAGGGCTAACAACCTAGAGGGATGACTGCCACAGAGATACAAAGAAGATAGAAGAGATATGTTACATAGAGAAGACAATCTCAATGCAATAGAGAAATCCACCACAGTTTACTCAACCACTTGCAGACATGCATGAATGATAGAGTACACCTTCATCTCACTACATCTGTAAATTCAGCATTTAGGCTTTGCACTAATCTTCCACACTTGCATCACACACTCACTTATTCACATCAATCTCACATATATCTACTCTATTTCTTTGCACTTATCTCTCTTTGTACATCATTTCACCACTAACTCATCCTACATTTATACCATCTTCAACTTTGAAATATATCCAAAGTCAGCCATCCAACATTAAATTCAAATTAGGTCAGCGCCAAAACATCCTAGGGTGGAATTAGAATGAGGGCAACCCAAACACATGTTTGGTGAGGACCCAAATGGATCCAACACACTACATCAACTCCAAAGATAGTGTTCAACACAAGGTTGGCCAAACTAGTGTAAAAAACATAGAACAATTAAGCATGATCCTTCCAAATACCAAAATTATCTTCAATACAATCATAACAACTCAACCCTAGAACTGCAAGTCATAAGACTTTACTAAAGAGAAACTTGGACCAATAGCTTTTCTCCTAGACCTCAACCAGAACATAGAAAACCACAGTTCACAACTAGTGAACATAACTCGCACTATACAATGAATCAGGAGCCAAAAATCTGCATATAGTAGCTTCCAACAACCATGACCAACATATCTGAACCACACAAACATATGAGAAATTCTCAAAGAAAAACCCAGAGCAACCATTGAACACCTACAACCTTTCTTCAACATAATTCTCTCAATATCCTCAACATGAACAACCAATAACCTGCAACGATGACATCAATGAAAACAACAACCAATTGATAACCAATTGACTAGTTGACATCAATGACAAAACCTTCATTCTTTTGCATTCTTGCAAAAATATTTGTTTCCAATATCCAAGAAAAAATCAACTACCAACTCACCATGTTGTGCCCCACTAACTTCAAAGAAACCATTACACTGCTAACTACACCTATGGTGACATAGTTCTAGGTAACCTCTCCAAAGTAGAGAACACTAGGGTAAATGTGTTGACTATATTAGGTAGGGACCCTGAATGTAATGTAACTACCCATTGAGGGAAAGTCACAATACAAGGAGCCCCACCTAAACCCACACATAGGGAGATACTATAGAAAAAATTGGAGGCATCAATTCCTAATGACCTTAATCTTGATCAGTTTCAAGTCATGGTTGGAAAAATCACAACCAATCATCATTTAGTCTTTTCCAAGAAGGGCCTTCCATAGAATTCATTCCACAACCAAGCTCTCTACATAGAGGTTGGTGTCCACAAACATATGGTCAAAAGAGTGTTAATAGATAACAGTGCAGGTCTAAACATCTGTACTTTGAAATTTGTTAAACAGCTGGGGTATTTTGATTATGTAATCGACAAGGGAAAAAGCATCACTATAAGGGCCTATGACGACCTCAAAAGGAATTCAAATGGAACCATTAGTCTTCCTATGCAGATAGGACTGACAACCATAGAAAAAACATGTTAGGTATTGGACCTTGAGTTACTATATAACCTTCTTCTAGGACACCCTTAGATTCATGCAATACAAGCAGTTCCTTCAACATTTCACCAATGTTTAAAGTTTCCTCGTGAAGGAAAGGAGGTTACATTATATGTTGATCTTGAACCCTTCCACTTTTGTGCAAAATTGGAAGAGAAATATAACAAAATCTAACAAATACCTAGTAATGACATATCATTCTATTCCTTCTCATATGTGGACCCTTCCACACTACCATCAACCTCAATTAAACCAACATCAAGTGGGCAACCAAAAATTGAAACCAAGGTTCAAGTACTTGAAAAAGGTAATGAATTATCATTTCAATCAAGCGTTTTGCATTGGAATGTTTCCACCAACACCCAAGGTTTATGGAGGACCTAAGGAGATCAAATATGTCCAAGCAGTGACAATGGTAATCAAACCCATAATTTTTACCAAGTGGGGAGATATGAAGGATGAGGAGATATTCAAAGAGGAATTTTCATCAATGATTTACAAAGAAGACCAAGATGAATCAAAACAACCACAACCCCTTCTAATTTTTGGCCTTGGTCTGCACAGACAAGGTAGATGGAAGCCCATTATAGTGGAACAAAGAATAAAGAACATGGGACTAGGCTATGGTTTGATAGACATGGTTACTCCAAAAAATAGACATACCTCTTTTAAGAAAGGAGGTCCTTCTACTAGCATTAAGACATTGGATATCTACCATCATATAAACTTCGATTTACCAATTGAAGACCTATTTGACAACTTTGACATAGTTATAATCCCTACCCAACTTAGACAAACTATATCTAAAGACCATACTTATGAAACAGACTCCAACACGTATGAGTGGGATGCCACTTAATGTGATTCCTTCACTTCTAGTGACGATGACCTAGATACCCAATGGGAAAATGATGCCACAACTATATTAACCATCTCAACAAATTTTGTAAGCTTTACAGATAATGATGATAGCCTACCCATCTGCTACCCACAGCTGATAGATTGGGACCAACAACAACATACACCTATTTTGGATCAATTCCAAAACAATGAATCAATCACAAAGTTTATGGGACTTCGAACTGATATACTAATAGGAGATTATAAAGCAAGGTTCATAATGAAACTTTAATAGGAAGCATTTTTTGGTGGGGAGATTGTGTCCTCCAGTCACAAAATTGAAAAATATAATATAAAAATCAAAACGAGATTCCCTAGAGAAAACCACAATATGGCTCTATCGGATCCTGAAAAGAAGAAAATAAAGGATGAATCTGAAGGTGAAAACCTCTCTGAGGCACCCAAAGATGGAGGATTCTATCTACCTATATCTAAATATCAAGAGAATTCAACACTCCTATTGCAAGAAGCATAATCCATCAATGTTGGCACAATAGAGAACCCAAAGATCACATACCATGCACGTCACTTGATCCTGAAGAGAAAGTGAACTTCACAACATTCATCAATGAAAGAAAGATAAACTTTGTGTGGACATATGCATACATGCCAGGACTAGATCCAACATTATTTGTACACACTTGGTTTTATTTCCTAGAGCTAAACCTATCAAGCAGAAACTAAGGAAAATGCATCCTCAAATAGCACTATTGGTAAAGGTAGAACTAAAAAAATTACTAGATGTGGGCTTCATCAGACCAATCAATTATCATGAATGGATATCAAATCTAGTACTAGTGTCAAATCCCATTGGGGGCATAAGGATATGCACATACTTTTGAGACCTAAGAAAAGCTTGCCCAAAAGATGAATTCCCTCTGCCAAGCATTGATATGATCATAGATCTAACAACATGACATGAAATGCTATCCCTAATGGATGGTTTCTTTGGGTATAATCAAATAAAAATATTATGTGATGATCAGCATAAAACAACATTCACTTGTTCTTGGGGGACCTTCTGTTGGAATGTCATGCCATTTAGTCTAAAAATGTAGGGGAAACCTAACAACGAGTGATGACTACAATATTCCATGATATGGTGCATACATCTATGGAATACTATTTAGATGACACACTAGCAAAGTCCATCAAAAGGGAAGACCATTTGATCAACCTTGCAAAAGTGTTTGATAGGCTAGACCAATATAACTTGAGAGTCAACCCGAAAAAGTGTGTATTCAGAGTAACATCTGGAAAACTACTAGGGTACATAGTATCAAGAAGGGGCATTGAAGCAGATCCTACAAAGGTAAAATCCATACAAGAGATGCCTCCATCAAAGACATTAAAGAAATTGATAAGTTTACAAGGTAAACTACAATCCATCAGGAAATTCATCACACAACTAGCGTACAAGTGTCATCCATTCACCCATTTGTTACACAAAGACATCATATTCAAGTGGGATGGGAGATGTGACAAAGCATTCCAGCAAGTCAAAGAGTACCTACTCAATCCTCTAGTCTTAATGCCACCTATTCCAAACAAATAAATGATACTCTATATGTCTACAACCCAAGTAGTGTTAGGAGATCTCCTAGCACAACTAGATGATAATAACAAAGAACAAGTGGTCTACTACATCAATTGAACACTAGTGGGTTACGAGTTGAACTACTTTCCCATAGAAAGAGCATGTCTCTTTGTCGTATTGGCAACATAGAAGCTGAGAAACTAAATCTTAAATAGATAAGTAAAGCTGATTTCAAAGGTAGATCCACTAAAGTACCTATTAGCAAAAGCAACTCTAACCAGCAAAATTGCTAAATGGGTAATGATTTTGAGTGAGTTTGACATAGAGTACATAGAAAAAAAATCCATCAAAGGATAGATCATAGTAGATCAGCTAGAAGATACACCGATGGAAGATCACTAGCCTCTCATAGTAGACTTCCCAAATGAAAGTATATTACTGACAAAATAGATAAGCCATTGGACCTTATACTTTGACAAGTCCCAAACTCAACATGGCTCTAGTGTAGGTGTCCTATTTCTCACACCATAGGGAGACAGTATATGTAAGGAATACAAAATTTCTTTCCCATGTACAAATAATAGTATGAAGCGCTAATCACAAGACTCAAGATGGCTATTGAATTGAGGATAAAAGAACTGCAAGTCTTCAGAGACTCTCAACTGGTAATCAGGCAAGTGAATGATGAGAATCAAACAAAAGATGGCAAGTTAATGTCATATAAAAGAATGGTGGATAGTTTTAAAGAATATTTTGTCACCATAATATCTTAACAGATTCCATAGATCAACAACAGAGTAGTCGATGCCATGGAAACAATAGGTTTTCTTCTTGATATTCTGCATAACATTCATAAGTATGAATTCCTTGTGGAGTAATTACTCATACCGGCATTTGATATCCCAGAATCAAAACTAGTGTGTGTTGTTGTTGGTCCTAATTCACCATGGTACCAAGACACATTCGATTACATCTAGCATGGTATCATACCACTTGACCTGAAAACAACCCAAAAGAAGACCTTTACCTGTAGGACTTCACAATTCATGATCCTAGGAAATACCTTATATCATTGAAGTTTAGATGGTATGTTACTCTAATGTCTTAATGCAGAAGAAGCACAAATTTCCTTACAAGAGGTACACAAAGGAATTTTTGGTTCCCACTCTAGTGGACCTAAGCTTGTACAAAAAATTTTGAAAACAAGGTACTATTGTCCCTCCATGGAACAAGAGTGTATTCAGTATTCCAAAAAATATCGTGAATGCCAGCAACATAGTGATCTTGTTCACACACCAGCACATGAGTTGAGACCTATCACAACACCATGTCCTTTTTCACAATGGGGTTTAGACTTGATAGGTAAGATCTCTCCCACTTCCTCTAATGGGAATAAGTTTATTATTACCGCAATTGAATATTTCACCAAATGGATAGAAGCAATTCCATTAACCTACATCATAGGAAAACAAATATCCAAGTTCATCTTGAATTATCTGATTTATAGATATGGAATTCCTCAAACCATCATAATGGATAATGGAACACCATTCAAGAACCAAGATTTCCAAGAGCTTTGTTCCAAGTTCTCTATCCAACATAGATTGTCCATGCCCGACTACCCCCAAGGAAACGATCTGGCTAAAGCATAGATAATAAAACCATCTTGAAGATACTAAAGAATACTATTAATGATGTCAACCATGATTGGAATTTTAAATTGAACCCAACCATATGGGCTTATCGAACCAGTATTCAAACACCTATAGGTGCCACACCTTTCTCCTTGGTCTACAGATCAAAATTTGTCTTACCTATTGAAGTCGAAATCCCCTCACTATGAATATCACTAAAAAGCATGGTCAGCAATGAAGAGTATCAAGTATCCAGATTAAATGAGTTGGAACTCCTAGATGAAAGGTGTTTGAGCGTGTTAAATCATCTTCAGGTTTATCAAAATCGGCTCAAACGAAGCTACAATAAAAATATCAAGAACAAAAACTTTTAAGTTGGTGACTTGGTACTCAAAGAGAATCAAAAGGTATAGTTGAATCAAGATGGAAAAGGTAAGTTTGAACCCAATTGGTTAGGCCCATTCATTATCACAACAAGCTATGGTTCATGAGATTATCAATTGGCTACTTATGAAGGAGAACCTTCAGCCGAACCACTAAACAACAACCATCTTAAGAGGTTATATACTGGGGGAAACTTCTTGAAACTAATAATGGATTAGATCCTTGTGTGTCCCATCATGGTAAAAAAATATCAAAAACAAAAACATCTAGAAAATAAACAACAAAATCAAAACAAAGTCAAAACATCAAAAATCCCAAAAGCATGTTATTCCTTGAGTCAACACCGGTCAAGCTACGTGGTCTCTGCATATACAATGCAAGCAAGGATTATCAGCCCTCGAGGCCTTAGGTCAGTCCCCTTAGGTATTTATCATGCTTTCTTTCAACTTAGTCAAAAAATTCAAAAATTCAAGAACATTCAAAAAATAGAAAAGATCAAAAACATGTACTTATTAAACCAAGCAAACTACAAGCCTCTGTGTGTACAAAGTGTTGGTGTTCTAAATCGATCATTCCAATGAATCCTATAGACTAGCCACTTTCTAATGATTAGACTCAATGGTGGATTTGTCTAACTGATAAGATTCATTCAAAGACTGAAATCTCCTACACTTCTGGTTCTACAAGACCAAGGTGGGTCAACCTCTACAATGCCTAAAGACGTTAATGCAACTATGCACAAACATTGCTTTTTATAGCATCTAACTCCCAATGAAAATAAACCAAGGAAAGCATTGACAGCCTCAAATTTGGTTGCATTCTTGGTATTTCAACACTCACTCAGCAATTGGGAAGCAGAATTCAACACTAAACCTCAACCAAACAACAAGAATTAAATTGATTTTGAATTTATGAATTATTTCTGAGATGCACTAAACTAAATGACAAATTAGTGCCTAATTTTGGGCCATGGAGTCAAATGCATAAAAAAAATTCATCAACAAACAGAATTCAATTAATGGATTCAAACTGTTAATGCATTACACCAACATATCCACTCCTGTTGTCAATCAAATTCTTCTTATCAAATCCAACCTGCACACTTGAAATCGCAATTAGCTGCTCAAATTAGTTTAACCATTTCATTGAAATAGAACCATGAACAAACAAAAAAATCTCAAGAAATTTGAGATGACAAACTCAAACATACTTTGTATTATTGAATTCATGACTTAAAATGTACAAATATGGAGACAATTTGATGACATTCATGATTTATTTGCATAAATTGGCTGATATTTACTCATGAAATCAACAATTACAGCTTATGGACTCAGCTCATAACTCAGATTTAGCATTTCTCTATCTACCCAACCCATACAGAAATTTAGAACCCTTTACAATGAGAGAAGAATTAGAAGATCTAGAAGAAGAAAAGCTCTAGAAGTTGATTTGTTGAAGACACCTGGAAGCTCCATCCACCATTAATCAGCAAAATGTAAAGCCTCTCTCTTCTCTCTTCCTTTGCAACAAACTTTTCCTCTGCTCTCTACTATAGGAAATTCACCATGTGAAAAATATTCATCCTTTGTTATGCAACAAAAAATTCACCTATTTGTTATCCCTTTTTGCTTTGTAGTGTGAAAATAATTTCTTTCCCGTGAAATCCTTATTTCTGCTTTTTTATTTGCTGCACATTATGTTTTTCCTCCAAATATTAAAGTTTTCTAACTTTAATATTGAGGCTTTAATTTTATTTTCATCAACTACAAATTATAATATTCACCTTTAACAAAGAGAATATTTCTCTTTCTTTTATCTTTGTTCATTCTTCTTCACAGGTGAAGAAAATGTGTCCTCGTGAAATGGTGTTTTCTAGCAACTAAATCCTTAGTGAATATTTTATTCACTTTGTCTAATTATTTCCCCCATGCACTTTATTTTACAATCCATTTTACACTTGGAGGCATCTTGAAAATTTTAATGGGCTATTACAATTTACCCTTGCCATTATTTAAAATCTTCCCCATGATTTTTACCTTATGGTGAAATATTTGATATTTCACTTTGAGCTCTAATTAAAACATTTTCCCATGTTTACGATATTTTAAACACTTCGTTTAAAATATAGGTCTATATAAAAGTGAAAACACTTAACCTCCATTGGGAAATAAAATCATTTCCCATATCTCCCTTATATTGCACTTTATATTTTATGATTTTGCTTTTAAAGCGATGGAGTTTTAAAATTTTAAATCGGGTACAAAATACATTACCTGTGCATTTACAATGCCTCGAGCCCACCTTCCATGTAGCCAAATCTCGCTCACCTCATGATAATTAACGAGCATGCAACTTTAATCTACGAGCTAGCAGGGAATGGTCGGGATTTAGCTGCATACTCATTTCTTTGTCGATTGTTAGATCTTTCTTCGTTTCCCTAATCCTCATTTGGCTCGTTGCTCTGCAACTCTATGACAATGGCAACCAGACATATTTGCTTACCCTTTTTGCTACTAGTCTTCATGTTTCTCATGTTGGTGCATCTCCCTCAGTGCATTCGAGCCAATCATGAAAGGCATCAAAACAAGAATGCTCTTGCGGTGAACCCATGTATTGGCGTTTGATTTCCTTCACAATATCATATGGACCCTTCTTAGCTCAAACAGTGGCACCCATATACAGCAATAAACAATCTACACCAGTGTTACCCTGTAGCCTACACCATGGATCTCATCTTCCACTTACATTTTCCATTGCCTCAAACAACATCTTGATTTGTTTTAACTGCAGGTGTGTTAGTTGTCTTTCCATGGTGTGTGGTTGTGCAAACACAAACAAGATTAAATAGTGTTGTGACTTTATCTCACGATTCGAGCCAAATGCATTTGCTTGAAATTTTCTATAGCATTTTCACCAAATCTCTTTTGTGCATTTTTTTCCAACGTAGCATTCCATCCCTGGTGTGGTGGTGTGGCATCCTTCAATAGCTGATTGCATTTGCTAAAATGTTTCTGAAGTATTCAACAACAATGTCTTGTGCGTAGGATACAATCATGGCATCCCATTGAGACCACGTTCATTTGAGGTGTGATGGATGAAGGAATTTGTTTGAACATTTCCAAAGCCTTTTCAATAGTCCATTGTGTGCAAGTTGTGTGCCTTGCCAATGTTTTGATGGACGCCCCTACCGTATCTTGCCTGAAATTTTTCAAAGACATTTCAATAAATTCATTCTATGTATTTTCCAAGCACGACATTCCATGAAATGACATTTATCTGATGCCTTGTCTATTCGGATCTTATCATGCCTGCAACTATTTGCTTCTACTCTGTGTTCACTTGCTTTGTGAATTATCCTCTACTGAGCAACATACATTTCCAAGTCCCTGCACATCTTGTTCGATGGCACCAGACATGGTTCCTCTCTGGCACAATCATTTGGTTGCTTCATCAAGCTTTTCAAAAGTCTTTAGACTTCAAATTATCAAGAAAATGATATATGATTGCGCTAATCTCCTCATGACATTGCTTCGTTCTTTTGGATTCCTCATGTTAGGCACAAATGACAAATAGAAATTTAGTTCCCACATGGAATGTCATCAGAAGAATCCTTTAAATCTGGTTCTCGTTGTGTTTTTCTCCATGGACTTCTCCCTACGTGGGGTATCGAACAATTACACCTTGTGCATAGGTTTCCTTTGCAATGTCATATCAACCCATACAACATTGACAAGTCCCTTGATAAGAACTATTTAGGATGGAGCATTCCATCAGATAATCTTAGAACAGTCCACACATGCTCAGAGATATTTTGTCAAACAATCAGGGTGTCCTCAAGCATTTTGTTAGACATTTCACATGTATTTCTTCGATTCCATATAAATACCTAGAAAAATGCCTATAGCCTCAACATCCAACAAAGTTCCTCTCTCTCAATTATGCCTTGACAATTGGAATTTCCATAGATGCAACTTCCATCTTTACTAATAACCTCTAGGTAAAGTGAGACTTTGTGTGTTATTTTATATGGAGCAAAGAAAATATAGAAATGACACTGAAGCACCCCAAACTATAACAACCCATTTTCAATATCTTGTAACTATTCAAACAACCATGCCAAGATAAATAGTGCTATAATTTTATCCCATAAGAACTTAAACCAGCATCATCTCTTTCTGCATATGTGCTTCATGGCACTGATATTCTTGGAATCAATTAGTTAAACAAGCTAGTTGCTTTACATATGCTTCCACAATTCATTTGCATATGATGCCCTGATTGTAAGAAAAAATTGAACAAGTATTGTACCATCTCTTCAAGACCTCTTTATCAAAAAATTCACTCACCATATTAGCATTGGTACCTTCATACTTGTTATCCCCTACTCAACACCTTTACCCATTTGATGAAATGACTTTCAAATTCCACATTTGAGAGGTGGATCTCGCTTTGCACCTCAAAAATTGAAAGAAATTACAATTGTATACCATTCCACATGCTGACCAACTCAGAGCAATTTACTTGAGATGATTGCCACAGTGCAACGCTTAGAGTTTCACACTTGTGCAAAGCATGTCGATCCCCATGTGGGCCCAACTAAAAAAAATTGTTTTCAAACAAGTTTTCCATCTTGAACTCATCAAAATTTGTCTCTAAATGTATCTGAAGTGAAAACATGAACTGGGTTTTAATTAAAATTTGCTTTTAGCCATTTTTACAAAATGGTGAAAACTAGTCAAGTTGGCTCTGGAATTGCCCTAGGAAACTGGTCAAACGACCTCCTGAAGCTGTGAAAACTTACAAGCATGCAGAAATTTGACCTGAGAATGGAGTGCAACAAACAACTCAAAAAAAAATATCATGGGGTGAAATATATTCACTGTCAAAGTTGCTCAATCAAACTTTTTTGCAAATGCAGTTGTTCATAACCAATTAAAACTCACCAAACCACCTCATTGAAAAAATATCAAATCAACTCCTGACGAGCTGCCACTAGAAACTTAAGCTCATTTAGGCACATTGAGCATGTTTGAAAGAGGGATTTCCTTCAATCATCATTTTGCATGAGATATTAGGGGTCAAAGTTGACCACCTTGAAAAGTTTCAGAAAACGCAAGTGCAAAACTAAACAAATTGCATTTGATTTTGACCTGGTAGAAATAGAAAATATCATCATAAGGCTTTGAAACTAGACCAGGGAGTACATGAATGTATGCAGAATGGAGAGCAACAATCATTTTTTCTTGACGATCATCCATTTGTGAAATATTCACTCAAACAGGAGGCTACTTTGTAGAACTAAAAATTTGCAAACAACAGAAAAGTGCCAAAACCCTCTAGCTTTTCTTTTCAAAACCCTATCAAAACTTATCATGGGAAGGTGAAAATTGACATGCATGTTCACATATGTCACATGAATGTGTTCACCAATGGGTTTTTTCATGAAAATCAACAGGCTTTGAAATATGACCTTCCAAAGTAGGTCAATTTGGCAGATTTTTCAAGTGCACTTTTAAATGTGCAAAGGCAAAATTTTCAATATGGGCACTTCGAGTTTGAAAAATTTGAGAGTTCCATTAGTGGCTTTGACTAGGGATGTATGCCCCCTGTGGGCATAGCAAGAATCCAGATCTCTAGGGAGTAGACCAAATACTGAGTCCATTGGGTGCTCTCAAATTGCTCCTTTATTCAACCTTCTTTTTCAACTTCACTTGGTGACCCCAAGCCACCAAATGAAAAAGGGAGTCAATATTTACCTCTGTCAAACACCAATCTGATAAAGGAACTAATCCCCCTCAACTCATGCTTGCCTCTATCACACCACAACAACATGAGTGACTACACTTTTGCAAACACAAGTATTAGGCTACCTTTGTGCAAGTGGAAACTTGCTCCCAGCTTAGCTTTGTTGTCAAGTGGCAGCCAAATCACATAGGCCATATCATCGCCACTCTCTCCATTTTCTAATTTTGTATCAAGTGGTAACATTTGAAGATAGTGATCAAGATCATATGAAAGCATAGCCTGATCACAGTCATCCGCCTAATTAAACATGTTAGTACCTCCCAACAGGAAATCATATACAACTTTATCAACATATTCATAATCACTATGCATCTAAAAGTCAGGCATACTCTCAAAATGTTAATTATTATGTGGCAACAACTTATCATATTCATCATGTAAATCACTCTCAAGCTAAAGACAACTTTCTTCAATGCTTTGCACATTGCCACATTTCATGAAAACTTCTTCTAGCTGACAAAAATAACACTCACATTTTTCCACATGGTTGGTACTATTAAGCTTAATTTGATCACTAGTTTGCATGTCAAAGGTGAAACTATCACAAGAACTTACCAAAAGATCTTGCACATCATGCAAACTATCTCCAAGTGTATGCAAAGAGATACACTCATACATTGGCACACTCTGTAACTGTCCTCCATCATGCTAGTATTGAGAATCATCAAGGATTTCTAGCTCATCATTGTCCTTGCTCACTTTATTATCTTCTAAACATAACATATCAATATGTTCATTATCCCAAGCTTTCTCAACAATGAACAATTCTGGTTCAGAAGGATATTTTGATTTCTCTTTGTAATCAACATCAATATCCACATGAAAAGACTTATGTCTAGGGTCATCTAAGTTAGCAAACAAAGACTTGTCCAAATCTGCATTAAAATTTTCAAAACTTGGCTCACTTGGTGTGCAAACCTCATGGTCATCTACTGCTTCAAATTCATCAAAACAGATTTCTGAATTTGCATCATCATGCATACTTTCATATTCATCATACAATGCACCATTACAATCAAATGGTTGCTTGACTTCATCTGCATTATCATCATGATGATCAACTGGATCATAAATGGAAGGAAGATCAAAAACACATGCATCATACCTTGCATAGTGAAGATCATCGTAACTGTCAAAAACAATAGGGGCAGCACACAACAACTGAGAATTATCTACATGTGCACATTTTTGATATTCAGTGGTCAATAGATTTGAAATTTGTTCACAGCTCAATAGATCACTGCTCTGATCCATTCTTTCAACCACTTCCTCTTCTTGACCTTCACTAGAATTGAATGCATTATCAAATTGAAAATTAGGATATCCCATGATGTCATCATCATCAAAATCTGAAAACTCAATGGGCTGATCATAAACAGGATTTCCTAAATCATAGGAGATTGAATTGCTAACAACCTTGTCAAAGACATGGTCACAACCAGTCACAGAGAATAGGTTGTCCATTTGTCTATTTTTGCTTACCACTGGGTTGTCATAACAACAATCCACATAATTTTTCATTTCAGTATTGAACTAGGTGTCTTCATTGAGTTTATCATTTATAGCCTCTTGAGGATAGACCCAAACATTTTCACTATCAAACTGAAAACCATCAATGGTTTCTTCATTGCAGCTGCTTGTGGTTGATTTTGCTAACTGAGATTCATTGCATACTTCATCACTTGCAACTGATATACTGACATTCTCAAGAGATTTCCCTAAATCAGCAAACTCCTTTGTCTCATCATGAAGACTTGCATCAAAGCTACACTCAATTGTAGAATTGACATGATCAATTGTACCATAACATTGTCGATTGCACATATCCTCTACAAAAAATAAATACAATTCATATCCCTCATCATGTTCTTGGCTCATAAAACTTGGAACCCCATTGTACTTCACAACTTCACACACATTGCTTGAAGGGAAAATATCATTAGCATAGTTTGAACTAAGATGATCATTCAAGAAATTATCTACATCATTGCAGCCCTCAATTGCAAAAGAAAAATTGCTCTCTGTTTTTGCATTTTGAGAGGAGATAGAAGAAAATTCAAATGTTTCATTCACCTCATCATTTCTTTCATCATCAAGGCTGCAATTTTCAGCTGGTTACATTTATTTTGTAGGTTGTTCAAAGAAAACTTCCTCATCACCTATTGATGCATCCTTCTTATCTTCTACTTTCTCAAGTATGCATTTGCTTGAAGACCTCTGATCATTTGCATTCACACAACTACTAATTTCATCAGCATGTTTGTCCACAATTGAAGATAGCAAACTTTGTACATATTCATTCCTTCTCTTATCCAAATCATCTAAAAATGTGTAAGCCATCTGCATACTCAATATTTTATAATCCTTTAACAGTGCACTAGATCCCTCCTCAAAAGCTTCAAAATACATATGAGTACAATTTGGAGTACTAGGTCTGAAATTTTTAGGGATTAGTGAGAGGGAACCAACAAATCTGTGACTAAAATCAATGCTTGACTCTTCATTTTTCTTTTTAATCTACTTTAACCTTGTGACAAGGTCAGAAGGTTCTCTTGCAAATTCTTCTATGTGAGCATTCACTAATTTATCCCAACAAGGAAATGACTTCTCAGGAAAACTTAAATACCAGTCCCTAGCTCTTTCTTCAAGAGACTTGACAAAAAATCTCATCCACATATCCTGATATCCAAATGAATGCTTCTCCATGAAGCTAGAAAAACTTTGGACATGTGCATTTCCTTCACACACATTGTATCCATTAAATCTAGGCATCTTCTTATAGACTTGAGTTGGCATACTCTCAGTTTTGTAATCAACCCATGACAATTCTAATTGATTATATAGTGGATCAAAGGAATTGACAAAAGGTGCATTAACTTGGCAAGTAGATATAGTATGATTACCTCTTAACTGTGCTTGTAGAGACATCTGGTTCCTTTTGCTCATCTCTTTAAGTCCCCTTTCAAACACAACATTCCATTCCTAGCTAAACCTAGGCTTGTTCACACTTGGGTTATTGTACTTTGGGGTGTCAAATGCTTGAGGATTATCAAACTTCTGAAGCTTCTTGACAAGTTGTATCAAGGTTTCTATTGGTATGGCTATTTTATCTTGATGATCCAAGGATATTTGGAAATCAAGGCTCAACTAATTGTGCATAATCTTAACCATGACCAAATGAAGGATTACTATGACATTTGCTGACATAGTGATAACATGGGCTTGAAACATATGACAATGCAAATTGATGGAAATCCCTAAAATATAAAAATGCATTCTAACCATCCACACCAACAAATATTTGAACACTAGACAAAAAATTTCAATGGAGATGCAATTACATTTAATATAATAGATCCAACAAATGTGAGTGTGCAAACTCAATTTTACTATCATTTCCCTTTGTTAGTGCTAATTCACTCAATAGGGAACCAATTTTTTTTCCTAAGACGTTCAAATATGGTTTTCACACATAATTTTCATGAAAACCAAAAGTGAAGAATACTTGGAAATGTTGCAGTTGCTGCAAATTGTTCTTCTAAACTGGAAATATTGTAGATCTAGAACTGTATTCACCTCTTCATAAGGTTCTTTTGACAGAGTCGCCACCTCTCTTTGTAGAGGACTGAAGTTCAAGCAATATGAAGCTCTTTCAAAGATAAATCTCTTTTTGAGTTCCTTTCACCAATAGAGCACCACAGATCATGAAATTTACAGGTTCACTACAACAAATTCTTTCTCCAGGTTTGAATTCCTTCAATATTTGAACCAAATTGAGAATAGAAAATAATATGACTCTATGAAATCATAAATGACTCTTAAGGCTAGATTCTTCAATCTGAATTTTCTTAAATTCTCCCCAGTAGAGTCACCATTATGTTGGTGTTCCAAATCAATCAGTCCAATGAATCCTATAGATTAGCCACTTTCTAATGATCAAACTCAATGGTGGATTTGGACAATTGGTAAGATTCAGTCAAAGACTGAAATCTCCTACACTTTTGGTTTTGCAGGACCAAGGTGGGTCAACCTCTACAATGCCTAAATACTTTAATGCAACTATGCACAAACATTGCTTGTTATAGCAGATAACTCCCAATGAAAATAAACCAAGGAAAGCATTGACAACCTCAAATCTGGTTGCATTCTTGGTATTTCAACACTCACTCAACAATTGGGAAGCAGAATTCAACACTAAACCTCAACCAAACAACAGAAATTAAATTGATTTTGAATTTATGAATTGTTTCTAAGATGCACTAAGCTAAATGATAAATCAGTGCCTAATTCTGGGCCATGGAGTCAAATGCATAAAATGAGTTCATCAACAAACAGACTTCAACCAGTGGATTCAAACTGTTAATGCATTACACCAACATATCCACTCTTGTTGTCAATCAAATTCTTCTTATCATATCCAACCTGCACACTTGAAATCACAATTATCTACTCAAAGAAGTTTAACCATTTCATTGAAATAGAACCATGAACAGACAAAAAAATCTCAAGAAATTTGAGATGACAAACTCAAACATACTTTGTATTATTGAATTCATATGACTTAAAATGTACAAATCTAGAGACAATTTGATGACATTCATGATTTATTTGCATAAACCAGCTAATATTTACTCATGAAATCAACAATTACAGCTTAGAGACTCGGCTCATAACTCATATTCATCATTTCTCTATCTACCCAACCCATACAGAAATTTAGAACCCTTTACAATGAGAGAAGAATTAGAATATATAGAAGAAGAAAAGCTTCAGAAGTTGATGTATTGAAGACACCTAGAAGCTTCATCCACCATTAATTAGCAAAATGTAAAGCCTCTCTCTTCTCTCTTCCTTTGCAACAAAATTTGCCTCTCCTCTCTGTTGTAGAAAATTCACCATGTGAAAAATATTCATCCTTTGTTCTGCAACAAAAAATTCACCTCGCCATTATTCCTTTTTTCTCTGTAGTGTGAAAATAATTTATTTCCCGTGAAAGCCTTATTTCTGCTCTTTTATTTGTTGCACATTATGTTTTTCCTCCAGATATTAAAGTTTTCTAACTTTAATATTGAGGCTTTAATTTTATTTTCACCAGCTACAAATTATAATATTCACCTTTAACAAAGAGAATATTTCTCTTTCTTTTATCTCTATTCATTCTTCTTCATAGCTGAAGAAAATGTGTCCCCGTGAAATTGTGTTTTCTAGAAACTAAAGCCTTAGTGAATATTTTATTCACTTTTTCCAATTATTTCCCCTGTGCACTTTATTTTACAATCCATTTTACACTTGGAGGCATCTTGAAAAGTTTATTGGGCTATTACAATTTACCCCTGCCATTATTTAAAATCTTCCCCATGATTTTTACCTTATGGTGAAATATTTGATATTTCACTTTGAGCTCTAATTAAAACGTTTTCCCATGTTTATGGTATATTCAACACTTCGTTTAAAATATAGGGCTATATAAAAGTGAAAACACTTAACCTCCATCAGGAAATAAAATCATTTCCCATATCTCCCTTATATTGCACTCTATATTTTATGATTTTACTTTTAAAGCGATGGAGGTTTAAAATTTTAAATCGGGCACAAAATACATTACTTGTGCATTTATAATGCCTCGGGCCCACCTACCACGCTGCCAAATCTCACTCACCTCGTGAGAATTAACAAGCATGCAACTTTAATCCATGAGCTAGCGGGGAATGGTCGGGATTTAGCTGCATACTCATTTCTTTTCCGACCGTTGGATCTTTCTTCATTGCCCTAATCCTCATTTAGCTCATTGCTCTGCAACTCTATGACAAACATATTTGCTTACCCCTGCTGCTGCTAGTCTTCATGTTGCTTGTGTCATTGCATCTCTCTTAATGCATTCGAGCCAGTCATGAATGGCATCAAAACAAGAATGATCTTGCAATGAACCCATGTATTGGCATTTGATTTCCTTTACAATATCATATGGACCCTTCTTAGCTTGAATAGTGGTGCCCATATAAAGCAATAAACAATCTACACTAATGTTACCCTGTAGCCTGCGCCATGGATCTCATCCTCCACTTACATTTTCCATTGCCTCAAACAACATCTTGATTCATTTTAACTACAGGTGTGTTAGTTTTCTTTCCATGGTGTGTGGTTGTGCAAACACAAACAAGATTAAATAGTGTTGTGACTTTATCTCACAATTCAAGCCAAATGTGTTTGCTTGAAAGTTTCTGTAGCATTTTCACCAAATCTATTTTGTGCATTTTCCACCAACGTAGCATTCCATCCCTGGCGTGGTGGTGTGGCATCCCTCAGCAGCTGATTGCATTTTCTAAGAATTTTATGAAGTATTCAACAATAGTGTTTGGTGCATAGGATGCAATCATGGCGTCCAATTGACACCACATTCGTTTGAGGTGCGATGGATGAAGGAATTCATTTGAACATTTCCAAATCCTTTTCAATAGTCCACTATTCATGGGCTATGTGCCTTTCCAATGTTTTGATGGATGTTTTGATGGACACCCCTACCGTATCTTGCCTGAAAGTTTTCAAAGACATTTCAATAAATCCATTCTATGTATTTTCCAGGTGCGACATTCCATGAAATGACATTTATTTGGTTCATACGCCTTGTCTATTCAAATCTTATCATGCCTACAACTATTTTCTTCTACTATATGTTCACTTGGTCTACGAATCATCCTCTACTGAGCAACATACATTTCCAAGTCCCTACACAGCTTGTTCGATGGTGCCACACATGGTTCCTCTCTGGCACAGGCATTTGGCCACTTCATCAAGCTTTTCAAAAGTCTTTAGACTTCAAAGTATCAAGAAAATGATGTATGACTGGGCTAACCTTCTCATGACATTGCCTCATTCTTTTGGATTCCTCATGTTAGGTGCAAATGACAGATAAAAATTTAGTTCCCACATGGAATGTCATCAGAAGAATCCTTTAAATTTGGTTCTCATTGCATTTTGATCCATGGACTTCTCCCTGTGTGGGGTATCGAACAATTACACCTTGTGCACAGGCTTCCTTTGCAATGTCATATCGACCCATACAACATTGGTAGTTCTGATGCAGAGCCAAGAGAGAAATCAAAACCATGACACACTTATTCAACTATATTTCTCCTTGTAACATTATCCAACTCAAACATTTGAGATAAGAGTTCCAATCTCATTCAAGTTCTGCAAAACACTCTTAACCATTAACAAAAATCAACTTCCTTTATAACTTTTTCCAATAGCACATGATGGTCACAAATACAAACTTTAACTTTATAAGCACAATCATAACATATGTCACCTTTATTTGAGTCAAAATAAAAAATAAATACTTTTACAATATCTTCCCTTTCATTATACCATTAATTATCTTTATGCCTATCCTTAATGTGAAAGCAAGACCCTTACATCCATAAACCTCAACCAAGCACCAACTTTTGATTCCAAGACACATATAATTCCTTCAACAAGTGGAACAGCTTTAAGAGACCTAATCCAACATGTACAAACTCTTTCCAAACCTCAAGAATATGGTTTAGGTGAGACTCCTTCATTACTCTGCCCTTTTCCTAGTAGGCCTGCCATAGGTCTATCAGATCTTTCCTTCAAACACAAACCCTCAATACCGACTGTAAACAACTTTTAAGATGCCCTTCATCATGTATTAAAACATATCAAATACTCACCATAAGTAGCTTGAAGAGAAATGCACAAATTTAGACTTTCTACTTTCAATAATAGGATTAATTAGGTCTGCAACCAGGAAGGGCTTATTCATTTGGCTACCTTCAATCACAAAATCATTTGAAAATCACTTCAATCACTCGTATTTAGACTTTTTTATGCTTAAGAAACCTTTGGATAAACACTCCCATGCTTATTTTCCAAACCCTAGGTTAAGTTCCATTGGAACTCCGTGTTTTATTAGACTGTGACATATTTTCAGTCAAAAACTCTCAAGTTTCCACACAATAATCTTATTCATTCAATCTAAAACTTCAAGAACATTAAAGAAGATACTACAAAGATAGTCTCCACCAGATTTTAGCACTTTTCAATGAGTATAACGTGAGAAATCTAAAATTTGTAGACCACTGGTTACCCTAATGGGGGTTTTAGACTATTATGAGAAAAACACTGATATCTCTTTCAAATGAACACCAAAATGCATGAAACCAAGTCCAATTGGAAGGTGATTGAGTGATTTACCATTTACAAATGATTTTCCATCAGTTATAGTCGTACAACTTCATACATAAGCCTGGAAATACAAGATTTCTGAAGAAAAATGATAAAAATCAAAGATTTCTTATAAACTTATGCTTTATTCAACCACCCTCGAAGTTCCAAAAGATACAAAAGCCTTTTTAAAGGCATTCCAACTAACTTTAAGCCTGCTAACTACCTCCTAATGCCTAAAACCACCTATGACTCTTCAAAAACCTTTACATAATTATGCAATTTTGTTAACAATTGTTGACAACTTTACATTTTTGTTTCCATTTTTGCACTTTCAGACTTAATAAACACAAATGACCTCAAATATATGAAACATGACTCTAATAACATGATTTAAAAAGTAGGAACAATAACTTTGAATCAAATTTCAAAACATTGCTTCATAGAGGCCTAATTTTTCCAAGGTGCTCCTGCACCAAGGTCCCTTGATAAGAACTATTTAGGATGGAGCATTCCATCAGATAATCTTAGAACAGTCCACACATGCTCAGAGATATTTTTTCAAACAATCAGGGCGTCCTCAAGCATTTTTTTAGACATTTCACATGTATTTCTTTGATTCCATATAAATACCTAGCAAAATGCCTATAGCCTCAACATCCAACGAAGTTCCTCTCTCTCCATTATTCCTTGACAACTAGAATGTCCATAGATGCAACTTCCATCTTTACTAATAACCTCTAGGTAAAGTGGGACTTTGTGTGTTATTTTATATGGAGCAAATAAAATATAGAAATGACACTGAAACACCCCAAACTATAACAACCTATTTTCAATATCTTGTAACTATTCAAACAACCATGCCAAGATAAATGGTGCTATAATTTTATCCCATAAGAACTTAATCCAACATCATCTCTTTTTGCATATGTGCTTCATGGCACTGATGTTCTTGGAATCAATCAGTTAAACGGGTTAGTTGCTTTACATATGCTTCCACAATTCATTTTCATATGACACCCTAATTGTAAGAAAACACTGAAAAAGTATTGTACCATCTCTTCAAGACCTCTTTATCAAAAAATTCACTCACCATATTAGCATTGGTACCTTCATACTTGTTATCCCCTACTCAACACCTTTACCCATTTGATGAAATGACTTTCAAATTCCACATTTGAGAGGTGGATCTCGCTTTGCACCTCAAAACTTGAAAGCAATTACAATTGTATACCCTTCCACATGCTGACCAACTCAGAGCAATTTACTTGAGATGATTTCCACAATGCAATGCTTAGAGTTTCACACTTGTGCAAAGCATGTTGGGTCCCCATGTGGGCCCAACTAAAAAAAAGATCATTTTCAAACAAGTTTTCCATCTTGAACTCATCAGAAGTTGTCTCTAAATGTATCTGAAGTGAAAACATGAACTGGGTTTTCATTAAAATTTACTTTCAACCATTTTTGCAAAATGGTGAAAACTAGTCAAGTTGGCTCTGGAATTGCCCTGGGAAACTGGTCAAATGACCTCCTAATGCCGTGAAAACTTACAAGAATGTAGAAATTTGACTTGAGAATGGAGTGCAATAGATGGCTCAACAAAACAAATCATGCGGTGAAAGATATTCACTGTCAAATTTGATCAGTCAAACTTTTCTTCAAATGTAGTTGTTCAGGACCAATTAAAACTGACCAAATCACCTCATTGAAAAAACATCAAATCAACTCTTGACGAGCTACCACTAGAAACTTAAGCTCATTTTGGTACACTGAGCATGTGTGCAAGAGGGCTTTACTTCAATCATCATTCTGCATGAGATATTAGGGGTCAAAGTTGACCACCTTGAAAAGTTTTAGAAAATGCAGGTGCAAAACTGAACAAATTGCATTTGCTTGACCTGGTAGAAATAGAAAATCTCATCATAAGGCTCTAAAACCAGACCAGGGAGTACATGAATGTATGGAAAATGGAGAGCAACAATCCTTTTGTCTTGACGATCATCCATTTGTGAAATATTCACTCGAATAGGAGGCTACTTTGCAGAACTAAAAATTTGCAAACAATAGAAAAGTGCCAAAACCCTCTAGCTTTGCTTTTCAAAACCCTGTCAAAAATCATCATGGGAATTTTAAAATTGACATGCACATTCACATATGTCACATGAATGTGTTCACCAATGGGTTTTGCATGAAAATAAATAGGCTCTGAAATATGACCTTCCAAAGCAGGTCATTTAGGCAGATTTTTCAAGTGCACTTTTAAATGTACAAAGGCAAAATTTTCAATATGGGCACTTCAAATTTGTGAAATTTGAGAGTTTCATCACAACGTAGGCAAGTATTATCTTTGATGAGCCCCTGAGGCCCTAGGTTAGTCCCTTGAAAACAAAAAAAACATCACATAAAACTCAGAAAATCGAAAAGGTCCTACCTCTATCATCGCCAATCGTAATAAAAAATTTGTCCATAATAAATAAATCGTCACACTCACCCTTTGACAATGCAAACAAAAAAAAAATCAAACATCAAAAGTTATAAATTTCAAGCAAACAATCAAAAAGCTTTAATTACAAATAGATGAAAAATAATGACAAAGTGTTAACTACTTATGTTTTGACAATTCACCAACAACATCCTGAGATATGTATTAATGGAACCATTCCTACGATAGACATGATCAGCACTGGATAATAGCCTGAAACCTCAAAAAAAAAATGGCAAGTGATACTGCAGCATTTTTTATCTTTTTATAGTCTTATCTTTCTAATTTATTTTATTGACTCATTCCTAGGATCTCTCAAGGATGTCCATACGGATTTAGAGAAGAAGGAATGGAGGCAATTGAGCATCATTTTGGTTTGTTGTTTGTAAGATTTTTTTGTGATACTACCATGGTGAATACTTGCTTTATTGATTTTATGGAATTTGTTTCAAGATAATTCGTGTGGTGGTTGCATGTTAGGTATTTTATACCTCTCTATGTAACTGGTCTGAAAAGTTTTAACAAAACCCAACCATATATTTTAAACAATTTTTTTGTATGTCTAGTATGAGCAAGAATATTCTTTGTATGTCGAGCCAAATTCCATGCAATGGATACAAAGACACCTTGGTGCATCGTATTTTTTTGCTACATCAATAAAGATTGTTAAAGATATGAAGCCTCTATGCAAAGCAAAAGAAACTCATAAAATAACTAACAACATCAAATGTCTATCCATCTCCAACATTTCTTCTAACTAACAATTCCATCCTGCATCACAATATCATTAGTACCACATCCATCCTGCATCCACAATTTTGTCAAAACATGTCATGATGATAATAAAGCAATAAAAACATCATGTATCATGTATAAGCATACATTGCATACATAGTATATCAACATCCATCACATACATAATAAAACATTATATATCATATAGATATACAGATCATCCATTCATCTGTATCATATGCATACATCAAAAAATTACAAAAGCATGTATAAATCATTCATCATCATACATAATCATAACATAACCCATAATGAATCCAAATCGAGGCATGTATATCTCATATATATTATCATAAAAAATGAGAATATCAGGTACATCATCATATAAACATGTGTGATATTATAATACAAAAAATACATATATACAAGGCCTCAACTGGGACGATGAATATATATACAAAATCATGTCTATAATAATGTCTCTGAAACAATAAAACGTCATAAAGATCAAGGAAAAATGTCCTACTAGCCGGTTGGAGGAGGAGACCTTTATGGATCTTGGTTGTGGTGGGGATAAGGTCGCAGTTGATCAGGTTGTTTGACTAAGTGCTCGCCTGACTCAACACCTGTAGCAATGCTAGGCTATCCAAAATGTGATCGCCGTTGAGCCCTGGGAACAAATTCCTTGTATAGAGTCTGGTAGTATGTCACCCTCTGTAACAATTTCTCATGCTCAAACTGATTCTGAGCCATAGGAATAGAGGAGACCAAGGAAATCTTTGTAGCCTATCTCTATTGATGCTCAGTCACTAACTCCTATTTAGTTGCATCCCTCTCCTTCCTAGTTGTATCTCTCTACAGTCAGAATGACAATATGAGCCTCTTCGGCCTATCACCGCATGATCTCTACATCTCTGGCAGCCATCAACTAGGCTATATGTGTTGCCACCGTTGCATCCCCAGGTGGTGGAGGAGGACACAAAACTTGTGTTTGATCCCATTGCATAGGATCATCCTGTTCACCCTATCCACCATCCTGTCAGGCTCTGTCCAACTGCTCAATGACAATATAAACACGCTATCACTCACCACAATGATCAATAATCCCTTCTCTCCCAACAGCCACTACACCAGTAGGATCTGTAAACCTCAGAGGCAACTGTCGATCCCATCACTGATCAAAATCAGGGGTAGTACCAAGATCCACCTATCCAATTGGCCACCCCCATCCAAATGGGGAAAGAGCTCTAAACTCTACAATGATAGCATCATGATCAACCTGTAAACCCCATACCTAGACCTCTCTGGTGGTCATGCCAAAATGAGCCTCATAAGCATCAACAAAATAGCCTTGTCTCTCACCAAACTACTGACAGACACGATCAGGGAGATATATCTCCAATAAGGAATGAACATGACCAATAAGCCACCGAGTCTATGTACAATATGGCAGCTGCTCTTGATCATTGTGCCATGCGTCGCAATCCAAATATGGTCTCCACACAAAACCAGAAATGTCATCTATCACACAGTGCCAATAGGGAAGTTGTCCAAGAAAGTGTAATAAAGAAAATCTTTGTATCTATAAGAGTAAGTATCCTCTGGATCCCGATCCAAGATGCCATTAGGCCTAGTAACTAGGATATGCTCCCATGTATGTACATGCAGTAGAGAGACCCCAATAGAATGATCTACCTCCATGGTAGGCAACCTCATACATATCTCGATATAAGTGAGCAAGGAGACACGAGCCCCATGCATACCTAGTCCCATGCTCGAACATCTACTCGATGCATATACCTGAGCTAATAGGAAACTACCTGCCTCATTGATCAGGAATGATGAGCCGCGAGACCAAACCACATAGAACCAAGGAAATAGAATTGAAACTACCCATGAATGGAGACAAGTCTATCTTTTCCTCTCGAACTTGAAGATGTCTAACACCAAGAACTCAGTGCATGGCACATGTACCATGACGTAAGGAATAAGTCACAAGCTCTCAATGAATAGGTACACGAAGGATCCTCCAAACATCCTCTAGGGTGATGGTGGCCTTGCCAATAGGTAAATGAAAGGATGAGGTCTCTGAGTGCCACCTCTCCATAAGAGCAGTCATCATCACTTTGTGACATCTGATAGTTAGCATGTAGAAAATATGTCACAACCCAACAACATCTAAAACATCTCACTCCAACTCCTAAAACCCAACAATCAAATTGAACAAATTGTGCGATCGTCAATCTCTCAGCATAAGCGAATTGAGAACTGCCTAGATACCATTCAACCCATGATGTTAATAATTCTCTACGAAAATACAAAATGAACCTCTAATCATAAACACACTGACTCAAAAGTCTATGCAAATCAAAAGCGACCACTTTTTGTCAAAAATGGTGACCTTTTTTTACAAGAGCATTAAAAATAGGTGAAAGTAGTGACTTTTTTGTCGAAAGCGTCAAAAAGGAAAAAGTGTTAAAAAAAGTGAAAAACTTTCTCAAAAGCACAAATTTTTGACAAAGGTGGACAAAACGTAACAAGAAAATCAAAAGCGAAAATCTCATGCAAAGGTGAAAACAAAAGCAAAAAAATATGTGAAAAGAAAAATGGAAATAAGCATCAAAAGTGCTAAAAACAATTCAAAAGTGAACAAAACATGAAATTAATGCTATTGAAGACTTTGACTTCATGCATTAATTACACAAAAATGGAAAGTCAAAAATGTGAAAGGAAAGGGTACATATCGGGGCACCAATGTCTGGAGGTTGTCTGAACTTGTGAACCGCATTCATGCAATGTGGGGCTCCTCGAATCCTCACCATAGCTCCTCAACAATTGATAAATCACAAAATTCAGAGGCAAAATTTTTGTATAGGATCATAATGCAAATGAGGAGAATTAAGCTCTAATGACCTATTTTAACCCTCAAAACCCTATTTTTTTACCTAGGAAAGCCTCCTAGGTTAAAATTAGGAGCTCCTGGGAACATCTGAACTATCAACGAGAGTCCAATAGACTTAATTTTTCATCCTCTACACATCGGAACTAAAATAGAACATTGTTGTGAGCTTGACCTACAAAATAAATTTTTTGGCCAACCTCTCAAGGAGGTAGCCCAACATCCTACCATCATTCCGCTGACCATCGAGGCACAATAGGGAATATAAAAAAAATTAAATCTTGATCTTAACATCAAAATATTTGAAACAAAGCAACCACTACTTTGTCTCAAAGAGGGGCAAAATGTAGACATGTAAAATTGACCTAACACTTATCGCACATCCTAAATGATATTTTCACATCATCAACATCATTATCACCTAATATCATTGCATTTCACATGAATTGCATCAAAACCCCTAATTTCCTCTATTAATTGAATAATAGTACATTATTTAATTAATTCACTTTTTCATCATTTTTGACTAATTAAATCAAATTCATTTATTTAATAAAGCCCTAATCTATCTTTATTCGTCTAGATTAATTAAGGGGAATTTTGTTCTAGGTAGCATAATATGCAGCCAACTTTCAATAGTTGTATATGGATAGAAGGGGATGGCAGTTAGCAATTGTCAATTTTTTTGGTGAATTTGCACAGTTAAACTATGTTATTGTAATTATCTATAAATATTAATATAATCTACAGGCATATGCCTTTTGATAAAAAAAACATCAATTATTTAATTATGTCGCTAATTCACTTTACTCCCCTAAGTCAATTAAATTATTAAAACATAATAGTTTAATTAAATAACTTTCCATTAAACATGAATAATTGAATAAATTATTGAAAACATCATCAAAAAGGTCAAACAAACAAATACAACTTTGTTTGCAAAAGTCAAACATGATTTTCATGTTCAACTCCAAAAAGATTAATTAATTAAATCAATTAATTAATTAATTATCCTCTCCCACTTTTATGATTGAGAAAATTACGATCCCCCAATTACTTGATCTGATTGGCTGACTGGTCCATCTATTTTTGACTAATTCATCTATTCTTCAATTCCACAGATTATTCAATCTATTTCTTCAATCCCATTGAACACACAAATTGATTTCTTCAATCACATCAATTACATAATCAAAATACATTAATTATTTCCATCTAAATCCTCTCAATGGTTTTGAACCATTGATCAAGATATTCTACTACACGATCTCGAGAGTTCATTTCAAAATACAAATTCTATATAACAACCTCATTTCTTCTCAATAACCATCAGAGAATCAACATATTTTACACAACGAAGTAATTTTGAAATCATAATTAATTTCTTTAGAACTTCAACACATATCTTCGATCAACAATATCACACTTTGAAGCTTTTTCTACACACAAATGGAGGTTTTGCATTGATACAATGAATAATCCAACATCTTTGTGAATATACTTTGACACAGGATGGTAACGCTATGTTTGTGAACTCATTTTATGTTTCTCTTTTGATTGCATAATTGAAGTATGTTCTTCGTAGCTTCATTTCATGAGTAATGGGAATGAATCATCTTTTTGTTTGAATTAGATTAGTTTCCATTCATTCATTTTGATCTTATTACATCCCTTGATTTCCCCCTTACACAATAACAATTCCTACCATTCTTTAATAAAGATGGCTCCTTTTGAAGCATTATATGGCCAAAAGTGTCAAACCCTAATAAGTTGGGATAAACTTGAAGATAGGGTGAGTCTTGGGCTTGAAATGTTAGTTGAAATGGAGGAACAAGTTAAGGCTATCAAGAAAACGCTAGTTGAAGCCAACAATAGGCATAACAACTATGCAGATGCAAAGAGAGTACCCTAGGCTTTTTCACTTGGTGTTAAGGTGTTGTTAAGGGTTAAACTGCATAAGAGTTCTATCAAGTTTGGAAAGTAATCCAAATTAGTTCTGCGCTATGTAGGTCATTTTTAGATTCTAGAGGAAGTGAATCCTATAGCTTACTGAATTGCATTACCACCATCTCTTTCCTGAATGCATAACGTCTTTCACATTTCTTACCTAAAGAAGTATATACCATGTGATAATCATGTAATTGATTGGAATGCTTTATAGGTATAGGACCTCAAAGTGGTAACAATTGATCCTATTAAGGTGCTCGAAACACGTAAGCTTTACTTGCATAATAGGGAGCTTTGGCAGTGCAAAGTCCAATGGGACCAATATGCAGAAGATTCTACCACTTGGGAAGACTATGCTAAAATAGATCAAAAGTTTCCACATAAATCGTCCTTTATAAAGATACAAATGAGAAGAATGCTACAAAAAAGGATATGAAGTTTCATCATTTTCTTATCATCATAATTATGACTTCAATTGTTTCTAATTAAAGGAGGTTCCAGTAAGACATTTAGGTTCACAACCTACTTGTGCTATTTTTTTCTATTCAAATTTAGTGGAATCTTTTAGACCAACAAGCTTCAAATTTAGCCCTATATGAATTTTGAGGAAAAAATGGTTCCAGTATATGATTGGACCACTAAGATAAGGATGCATGAATCTTGAAGGAACTACAATCATTTTGTAGACTACTTTTTAGCTCCATTGTATCAAGCAATTACAAACACTCCAATGCCTAGATTGCCTATGTCTTGAAGAAATTACATTCAACTAGGAAAATAAATACAATTAGTTGATTGGAACTTAATGGAAGAATATATTGTACTAAGATTTTATGGATTAGGAGTAGATCCATACAAACTTCTAATGCATGTGACAAAAAGGGTTTTTGCATTGGAATATGTAAGGAAGATGGAGAGTATTGATCAACTATACTTTGTCAGTTAGCAAAAGAAGAGCATATTTCCTTCTTTACTTTTTTCATGTGGAGGGTTCACATTCAAGAGAAAATAATTTAGTGTGGCACATGATCTTTAAAAAAAAATCAATTTGATGTTGTCTCTCACTAGCAGTATGATCCATGTAACATACTTGATGTTTTATCTATTATTTTCACCTAAGTTTAACCCATATGTGAATAGTTTAAGTTTACCAACAAATAGAAATAAAAAATTTCCATAATTTCCATTTCAATAATAAAGATGCACATTCAAAATAATCCCATTTCAAACTCCCATTGAATTTCAATAACAAAGATGCATATTCGAAATAATCCCATTTGAAATTTCCATTACATTCCAATAAAGTAACATTACATAATCCCAAGTAATGATTACATTTTCATAAAGATATAAGATCATGATTACATACATAGCATTCAATAGCTCAATGGAATAAAGTACAAATGATCCAGATGTCCTTGCTAGAATACATCCTCAAATTTTGATTTCCTATTGGATGAGGGAGAGCATCACCCAAGTTTTTTTCCACCAACCACAGACTTACTACGGTCCCCCGCACATATACCATACTGGTAAGATGGCCCCACCCTTCAATGAAGAGTTTGGTCTGGTATCCCTCATAAATGATAATAACCTACCTGAGCTTAGTGTTATGTCCTACATAACTAGATCTACCATATAGTGGATACCCACCTACATGCATGACATTCCCAACCTAGATATGCAAACCTGGCCCATAATGAACCGACAGTGTAATCAGTGGCAACTTACACTACTTTGTCCAAATATTTGATCATTACGTTCAAACTCATTTTTTAAGGAGTGGTGTCTCACCTCTATGAAGTAGATATCATATTTTCACCCACCCCATTGCTCAATTTGGTAAATAATATGACCATACTAACTCTTAATGAGTTTATTCTAGAACATGATTCCATCCCAAAGGATAATATATTTTCAAGTGATCAAACTGACCATCTAGGTTACTCCCAACCTCGGTTTATCCTAATCTCGTTATTAAACCTCATAATAATATATCGGTTTACATAATGTCACATAATGACATTTCCAACATGGTACTTATATATCTTACCATTTCCCAACATTACACTTTATGTAATCATATATTTTCCCTTCAATATCCTAGATATTATAATAATATATTCTAGTTGTCACTATTTGACTATTACCATCAAATACTACAAACATGCATATCAAAAAAATATTATTTCTCTCATCATTCCCTTTTGATTATTCTCCATTTCTTATGGATCGTTCCAAGTTATCTTATAAAATTTCTATGTTCCATAAACAATCACAAATCTTTTCTTTTAATAAGACTCAAATATTCACATGTGTACAATGTACACTAAATTCATATCTAATCTAGAGGACATTTTAAGTTGGAGAGGAGTTTCTATTTCTGAACCTTATGGTTTCCTCACATTACGACTTTGGGTTGCCGATGTAAAGTCCTTTTCTTTAAGACTAGAATTTTGTGAAAAGGGTAGACCCTTAGTCAGGTATAAGATAAAAGCATAATCAGAAGATATATATTACTTATACATTTCTCAACCCTATTGTAGAATATCAATATAATCATATTCAAATGTATTTTCTAACCCTAGGAATAGAATTTTCTCCTACCTTTAAGGAGATATGAGTAACCAATCAAGGATGAACTACCATTATGGTTGGCATCATAACCTAACAATTTCAATATAGAACTTCAATGCAATATTGTTTCCCATACTACATGATCCATGTAAGCATACATATATATCAACCTTGGTATTATAATAATACTCTATGGTTATATTGTTTAGCAACATAACCACATAATTCCAACATAATGGATAAATATATATGTATCAACCAATAAGGTTTCACCAAAATAAGAATTCACCAAAGATCATGCAAGTTCACCAAAATAAGAATTCATCAAGTTTCATGAAATCAAGCTCAACATAACATATAATCATCTTTCCCTCAACACTTTAAATCATAAGAAAATATGATATCAAACATAAAATAATAGAGAAGTAATACTAACATGCTTGGAAAATAGCTCCCAATACAGAATTTGTCTAACCTTTGTGTTAAATCTCCATTTGTTTCTCCTCTTTCTAGCTTGCTTACCAAACTATCTCTAAATCCAAATACTCATTACTACACAAGCAAAACCTCTAACTCTCTCAATGAAAATCTCACTCTCTCACACCTTTCTACAACACTAAAGTACTTAGCTAAATGCTCAATAAATTCTATAGCAAAATGAATTGCAACAATGAAAAGAACGAATGCCTAAAACTCAAAAGGCTATCCCCTATCTATACAAAATGTTGAGAAGCTAATGGCTATAATTAAGTTCTCAAATTTTCCACCACTAAATAGAAAAAACCAATTTATCTTCTAAATGAATCAACTAAGCCTATCTATGTGTAAAGTGGTTGCTCAAATCTCTAAAATGTAAACACATAAACAGTCCCAACAACTTCAACCTCTCTTACTCAGTTGAGTCACCTCAATGAACTGCCAACAATTGATCTTTTACTTAGTCAAATGCATAAATGTGTCCTACAAGTTTCTTATTTACATTGTGGCTATTGGTTACTTGCCATAACAAGTCGACTTCTTTAATATATTCAGCCAGCTCATGGCCTTTAACAAAGTCATACGGTCTATTCCTGTTGTGTGTTCTTTTACTTATTAACTTCTTTTTGTTGAGATGATGGATTGCACAGCCCTTGAAGCTCCGGAATATTCAATGAAGGACTTTGGCCATGAAAGATAATCAACCACAAAGAGAAGTATTGCAACAATAAAATGTTGATTAAAGATTCTATTGATAATATGATTGATATGATATTGATATGATATATTACAAATGAACAAGATGCCTGATTAAATAGGCAAGAGGTAAACCCTAATATGCATGAGATGTTGCCAAGTGTTATAATCTAACAACATGTGACAACATGTGAACCCTATCTAGATGATCATTAAATGATGAGATAAGTTCTAGAAGGAATCTTATCCCACAAACTAGGAAAGGGAATATTATCCCATTTATTAAATGATTGCAACCTAGGACTAAATGATTAAATGCAAGACCTAAGTTAACTTATGCTAGTGTAATAATTAATTAATTAATTACCACCCCATAAGTGCAACTTAGGGAGGAAAATGAAATGATTATGCAAGATGATGATGGGTCCTGGCTACGAGGCCATGTTAGGTACCCATGTACATGAAGATGCAGAAAAATCTCCCACAAGGAGAAAAGGGGAAAACCCAGTAGGAACAAAACCCCTCTCCAAAAAGGAGATGAAAAAGAAAAAATGTGAGATAGGATGGGAAGGATGGAGGACTCCCAAATACCCCCAAAGTACACCATCATCACATGGATACAATAGAGAGACTATATAGCCCCCCCAGAAGATGAGATCACCTGCAAGAAAGGTAAGTGTCTGAAGACAAAACAAGATCCAATGCCGACAAACAACTTGTCTCCCTTTCGGAAGAAACAAAACCAACTGCAAGTGCAGAGAGGCTTCCCATTCCAGATAGGAATTAAAGGAAGGATGTATGCTGATGGTGTCTCTGAACTCTGCTCAAATGTCTCCTTGCCTAAAGATGAAGATGCCACAATCAATGAAGAGAGTGACAAACCAGGTCGATGCAGAAACTGATGTTGAACAATATCCAAAGACGAAGATAGGATGAATATGATGGATGTGATGGAGACTTGATAGCCCCCCCTGAATGAAGTGTCCTCAAAACCACTGAAAGAAGTCTGAAGCAAATCCAATGGTGGATGTTGAAGAAACCTCAAATCCTGAATGGAATAACAAGGAAGAAGTCTCGGATATGAAATATCTAAAGAGAAACCAAGTGCCTCCAAGATGGTCTCTGAATTCCCAATCAAGGTTGAGACAAAGGAATGTGGATACTCAAGAAAACTCTCCAAGGTGTGATCTGAATAGAGGAGTGATATCCCCTCAAGAATGTCCTCCAAACCTGTAGAAGTAGCCAAGTCAATGATACCTGAAACAAAGCCATCCTATGAAGCCAAGTCTGAAAAAAAGAATGTGTCCTAATGGATAGAGATGATGGTGGAAGCCTCAATCAATGATTCTGGACAAGGAATCATTGAATGTGAAGGGATACCAACTGTCTCTGATGAAGAAGAAGCACGGAAAGGGACCTTGTCAACCTCTTCGGAAAGATCAAGGTAATCAACTTCCTGCACAACAATAGCATCATGGGGTACTGGATCTGAAGAATGACATTTTGAAGCATGATCATCGGGGAATGGTGGAGTATTTGAATCTCTTTATAGTTCCCAAAGCTTAGTCCAAAGAATGTGAGGACAATCACAATGATCAATAGATCTCAAAACATCACAATCAACTTGCATCGCAATGATTTCTAAAATAGTGTACCTGTTGCAACTCCAAGCAAATTTCTGAACACCTTCACTTGGGCGGGGAACTATACCATACAAATGAGGCAATAGATCAAGTGACTGAAGATGGTGGCAGATCCCATCTCACCATTGTGAATAGTTACCCTTGTGAAACATAACCAAAGGAGAATAATATGCAAGCCCCATAATGAAATTTCTCCACAAAAATCAAAGCCACTGACCTTCAACAGAAAATAAAGACTTCCAAATAGATATGCAACTAAGAATATGCCTCTGAGATCAAGAAATTCTTCTTCAATCTTCAGGATGTCTCAAGAATCAAAAAACCAAAAAAAAAGGATACCTGGAGCTGAAACCAAAGAAGGTGACTGGACTGATAAAAAAAAAACTGAAATATCTCTCGAATGTCGCTGGAATCTCCGAAATCCGACAATCTGATGCGAAGATATGCGCTTCTAAGTCCAAAATGGAGGTTGACTTAGTTGAATTTAGAAATTTATAGCAGAAAAATCTTACAAAATAGATGGCACCACTGGATAGTGCTCTGAATTCTCTTTCCGTCAATATCTTGTTTGCAAATTTTTGATATCGTGGCACGAAGATATGGCCTTCGGAAAAAAAAATGCAATTTGAAATTGACTGGCTAAATAGGTGCAAAATTATGGAACCTGGGGCTAAAAAAAATAAGCCCCCGGTCGTTGATATGACCGCGGGACTGAGCTGGCACAAAAAATAAACACTCTGCCAGATGGGCGGAGTCGGAGTGGTGCACAGGTGGTGGCACCGCTAGATGTGGTGGGGCCAGTGGATCCTCACGTGACCGGGGCGGGCAATTGTCAGCGAGGGCTTCAGTCGCAGGACGGTGGCCGTAAACCTTCGACGGTGATCGGCGGTGGCCGAAGCAAATGCCAGAAACTTCAACGGAGATTCGATCGGTGGCGGGGCCGGATGATGGCAAAGGTCGACGGCGATGCCAGTGGTGGTCGGATGCTGGGAAGAGGACTCCGGTGAGGTGGTCGATGCCGATGGCAGGAGAAGCGACAAACATGCCAACGTGAGGATGACGTAGAGTGAGGTCAGACTGAATGTGACAAGCACTGACGTCGGCCGAAGTGACAACTGACAGACTTCTGCAGACTGGTCAGTGGATGCCGACAGCCTATTTTTTGAATATTGCAAAATTTGCAATTCAAAAAATAAATAAATAAATGCCGATAATTTATTGAAACATTTGCAGAAAAAAAATACCGACCGGTGGAAAAATCAAACCGAAAACTATAGTCGCCAATGAAAAAATTTCTGCCAACTGTGATTAAAATGCAAGTCACCCACTATAGGAAATTAAATTTTTCCCAATACTATATAAAAATTGCCCAAAAATAATAGCCATAATTTTTTTGATTTTTCTAAAAAAAAATTTGCCTTGATGGAGGACTGAAAGGGGGATTTTTTCCTACAAAATTGTACGGATTTGTACAAAAAATGCAAACCCTAGATAATACCTCGAAGGCTCCCAGATGATATGTCTTCGATTTTGACAAATGAATAGGCAATCTATGGGTTTTGAGGCCTTATGGACGCAATGGAGAGGTCGAAGAGAACCTGATATGCACCAGAAATCAGCTTGGCTCCCGGGTAGAACCAACTAGCCTGCAACATAAAACTCCAAGCCTGCAAGAATCTTGCACTCCAACTTCCTGGATCAAGGGTTGATGTTTCAATGGACTAGCTCTGATACCATGTTGAGATGATGGATTGCACAGCCCTTGAAGCTCCAGAATCTTCAATGAAGGACTTTAGCCATGAAAGATTATCAACCACAAAGAGAAGTGTTGCAACAATGGAATGCTGATTAAAGATTTTATTGATAATATGATTGATATGATATTGATATGATATATTACAAATGAACAAGATGCCTGATTAAATAGGCAAGAGGTAAACCCTAATATGCATGAGATGTTGCCAAGTGTTATAATCTAACAACATGTGACAACATGTGAACCCTATCTAGATGATCATTAAATGATGAGATAAGTTCTAGAATGAATCTTATCCCACAAACTAGGAAAGGGAATATTAGCCCATTTATTAAATGATTGCAACCTAGAACTAAATGATTAAATGCAAGACCTAAGTTAACTTACGCTAGTGTAATAATTAATTAATTAATTACACCAACACTTTTTACACTCTACCTTGTTGTTATTTCATACATTTACCTTTAGCAACAGTTGCACCTCATCTTGGGTGATTGGGATGCTATTATTAATAGCCACTAATAACTTACAATTAAAAGCATTTGAATTGTTTTACAACTTTTCTCTATACACCATTATGGGGTGATACTCCTCTTGCATGCGATGGCTCAAACAAGAGTTTGAGTCATTTAAAAACTCATACTCTCTATGCATTGTCTATTGACACCATGTGGCTTTCCAATTCGGCCCATAATTGGCCTCTCTATGCATGTCTTTAAATGCCATTCACAATGAATTACTCAAGGTTAGAAATATATGTGATAACCATTAATTCATTATATATATAATTATATATATATATATGTGTGTGTGTGTGTGTGTATATATTATAATTATTAGAAAATATGGGACAAAGTCAACTAGAGGTTGAATAATATTACACAATAAAATGGCGTTCTTCTCTCTTATTTTCATTCAATAACACTTGCATATTTATAGGATTCGCAAATCCTATTTTTTAGGAAACTGCTCAGATAAATTTCCTATTAATATTGAGTTGTTTTTAACAACGCAATGCATACCACTAACCTATTAAACAAACTCTAACAAACAAATAAATATTTTTTGCATCCTTTGATGCAATATTCCTAACACCCCCCATATTGCATCATTCTCCAAATGGGGATAGTGTGTTGGAATCAAGGAACACTAAGAGGGGGGTGAATCAGTGTTCTACAATTTTTAACTTTATTAATCTGATATTTAAACCACTTATAACATTCAACCAAAATAAAGTTGCATGAACATAAAAAAAAAATCACAACACCATAACACAAGGATTTTTACGTGGAAACCCTGTTAGGGGAAAAACCACGATGGAGGTCAATCCACAATATGATCTGAGTACTCAAATAAGTGTTTATAAAAAGGGGAATGCACATGCATTTAAGCACACTGCCTAGATCTCATTGCTCAAATACAAAAGAAGACTCATTGTCTTACAAAAGTATTTGGATTACATCCAGAAGATTTGAACTAACAAAATAGCATCTGCTAATGCCTGATTACAGTTCTGGTTAAGCACATTAATCACTTTCTTGACCTTTTGTCTGATTCTTCTATTTTGCTCTGTCTGCTTTAATTCACATCACAAATCCTTTTATGCACAAGTGAAACTGTGCATAATCGCTCTACAATATTTCTAAATTTCACATCACACATCAACACACTTCATACACACATTAAAATGATATAAATGATCGCTTATATATATTTGCAACTAAAGATTTAATTAACCACATTTTGGCTTCAATAAAAACATAAAATATTTACAAACCGTCGGCTCAATCCATAAATAATTTTCAATGCGCACCAACCAAAGTTGGCCACAACATAGTGGGGACCTAAATCATCATGCTCAAACACAAAACACTTCAAAAAATTACTTCTTGAAGATCCACAACACGCTACATTCACTTAGTCGGCCTTTTGCACTGATAAACAAAAAATTAATCAACCAGATCTTCTAACTTGCACAACAATTGATACGAGGCTCTATGATTCAAGGAAAACATAGATCATACATCTAATAACCTTCCCTAAGATCCACAACTCAAAATGATAACAAAAAATTGTATACGAATCGATGAACATAGTTCTGTCGAATGCTTTGTTCTATAATACCCCTCATGTTGTTGTTTGGACTTGTTATTTTTCTATGGTTTTGCTTGATACTTTGAGACTTTGTTAGTTACTATTTATTGGTTGGATTGGTGGATTGGATAGTTTAGACTGCTTGATGACTATGCTACTTCATTTAATGACATGGATATTATGATATGACATTATGGTTACATTTGGTTTGGTGATGTTTAATTTGATTTCAGTAGTACATTGTGATGCAGTGGATTAGTAATCATGTTATGATGATATGATGTGATCAGTTAGTTTAGCAATGTTATTTTATATCTGATGTTGTAATTGTTATTATAGTTTTGGTGAGGGGACAGTGTAGCACCACTCATTTACGAGTGCCCTGCTACGCTGCAATTCCTTCTCACGATGTGATGTTTTGATTATATATATATATATATATATATACATGTACACACCTTGTTTGTATGCAGGAATTACAGGAACAGAGTCTCGATTCCACCTGCTTCGGCAAGACAGGGCGAGCATCAAATTAACCCAACGGGCATGAAGTTGAAACAGAGATGACAAGGAAGTCACCCCGTCCCAAATTTGTCAACCCATCTTATGTTTAGTGGTATTGTGCGTCTTTGACCTTTGTCATTTTTGCATTATTATAGTGGTTTTATGTGAGTGTACTTTTGATATTTATTTTACATTGGTGTGTAGTGTGATGTCATTTAAATAATTAAATGATTTTAATAAATGTTAATAATAGTATTGAAATAGTTTACATTAAAATATAAAAGTTTTATATTAAAAAGCCATGTAATTTATTGAAAGGTGTAAATTAAATTATTTAAAATTGGTGTTTAGATAAATTAATTAAAATAACATGTTGAGGATAATTAATGAAACAAAATAATTAAATGAGTAAAATTGTTTGAATTGCAAGTATAATTTGCAAAAATCAAAATTAAAACAAAAAGTGTTGTTTGAATAGAAAAAAAATCAAGAAAAGAAAGAAAAGAAGAAAAGGACCAATGAATGTTGAGTTTTTGCCTGAAAAGCTAGTAATGATTTAGAAAACTTCTTTTAATTTTGATTTATGGAGTTTTCAAAAAGAAGAAGACATCCTTTTTATTCAATAGCAAATTTGAGAGATTTTCATTCATGGGAAAATTGATAGAAGCTACACAAAAATATTGAGTTCTAGAAATTGGATCCTCTCTTGTTTCTGTAGGAATTTATTTAGTTTTCATTGTTCTGAAGGCTGTTGGTTAAATTTTTAGATTGAGAATTTATGAAATTTGGAGGAGAAGTTACGAAGGAAGAAAGAGACTCTTGAAAAGGCTAGTTGGAATCAAGAAAAGCTTCAACAATTCTTCAGCAAACATAGGACTCTAGGTTCCATTCTCTTCTTTTGTTTTCTCTGAATCAGTAAAAATAAATAATGTTATTCTGTAAAAGAAAATAAATCTTATTGAGTTTTAGAAATCTTCTGGGTAGCAAACAAATGAAAACAAATTTACGTGGGTCTCAAAATGTCAGCACTACTGGTTGCTATAAAAAAAAATTAACTTCCCTCTTGTAATGATACTATTTTTAATACATATATATATAATTAATATATATATATATACACACTATATATATATGTATATACATATATATTTAAATATACTATTTATTTAAAATTACATTTTAATAGTATCGTTAAATTTTGAATTATTAAAAAATCGAGGCATATGGTTGTTTTTAGAAAATTAATAAATAAAATGTTTATATGGGTATGAAAGGAAGGAACTGACTGGCCGTACCCTCCCCTCTCCCCATCGCTTCTGAGACCCAGGCTGCCCTAGCGATCTGTGGTATTTGTCTTATGATAGTCCATAATTTATCGTGCTGGTCCCTACAGGCCTATTATCTGTGAGTCCTCTGTATAGCAGATGTAAACTGCGATTAAATTTTTATTTTTTTTTATGTTTTTTTTATATTCATTTTTTAAAAAATATTTATATATATATATGTACAGATTGCGAGGAAAATTAGTCTGTTTATAATTATATGATGAATTAAATTAAACGAAATTTATATAGAAGATATAAATGAAAGTATATTTTGATTTTTTATATATGACTGTAATTTATTTTTGGCAAAATCATGCACCTGAATTATTATGTTTTATTTCAAAATTATTTCATCAAAAATTGGATTTTGGTTATATTGCTTGATTGTGAGTGGAATAAAATAAATTGTGTTATTTAGAATTGTTTTGCAATATCCATGTGTGGATACTGTCATGTTAATTTGCATTGTGGAATCTGGTAAAATTGATTTGGTTATTTTTCTTTATTGTTATATTATTGTTTTCGCTTTTCGATGTGGAAACCCAGTTTGGTTTAGAAACCCATTTATGGATGTTGTGAACCTTAGGCTTCTAGAGGTTGATTTTATTGCTGGTCGTTATTCCTTGTTTTATGTACTATTGACGTAGCAAGTTATTGGTATTCTTATTTTGAAAGGGTTGTACGAGATTTTGTTGAAACTCTGTCTGTGTGCCTTTTAGCGAGATGGGTAATGCCTCACATGTCATATGTTGAGATTTATAACTTGTTCTTTATGGTACAACCCTTGATTGTTGTTTATGTCTTGGGGTCTCCAAGGAGAGTGGCTCTTCGTGGGGGCCGGTGCCTCAAAAGGAGGAAGGGCTCAGGATAACCCACATAAGAGTTAGATTAACAAGTGAAAACCTAATAATAGAACTTAGGGGGATGGGTAGTAATAACATAATAAGATAATCTTGGATACCTCGTCTATCCATTAGGGTTATCGCAAACTAATGGTAGACTGAGAAGGTCGTGGTTGGGAAAGTCGTTACCTCGTCCTCAAGAGGGGTTAATGGCTCTGCATGAGTCACCCTATGGGGCTGGCGCCTCAAGTAGGAGGAAGGGCCAGGATAACCATAGATGGGGGCCGATGCCTCATGTTGGAGGAAGGGCCAGGATAACCCATGTAGGCTATGCGATGACACTCTCCACTAGTTTCCCTTATGCTTATTTTCTTGGTTACCTCTGGAAGTGTGTTATGATTTTTGTTTTGGATTTATTTTGCAAGTGATTATGGTTGTTGCCTTTGACTTATTTATGATGTGTTATATGGCTTTGAAGTTATTGTGAATGAATCTTGGTTGTCGTCGTTTATGATCTATGTAATCTTTTGATGTTGTTATTGGAGTTATTGTACTATGATTTTCTTATTGGAGTTAGTCTTGTGGCATTCTTGGTCGTGGTCACTTCCTTGTCACCTCTGAGCACAGTGGGTGGGTTTTTTCTAAAACCCACGTGGTTGGGTGGAACGTGCTCGCACCGGTTGGGTTCCCCATCAACATTCGTTCTTCACAGTATCTTTCAGATGGAGCTTGTACCAGATATTCATCTTGTATTTCGGACATTCTTTGTATTATGTATTTATCCCACATGTATGGGAGGTTTTATTGTATCTCATATATTGTGGACATGTAATGTATTAAAAGATGATGTATTGTTAAGGCACCTTGTAACCTTTCATGATTTATGCGATTTATTATGGTTTGTATCATGTGATGTATTTACACTTATGCTTATGGATATATGTGTGTTATCTTTTGAAAATGGATATTGTAATGTTTATGTTGGATGTAAGATTAGTTAAGTTATTTAGATTTATCTGTAACCTTTCCTTATGAGTTTGTTTATGTGATGTGACCTCGCGTGCCCCAAAGGACTCGATGTTTATGATATTATGGTGTAATGTAATTATGTTTGATGTTTCATTATATGTTTACTTTGTATTATTTTAAAAAAAAATGTGTGTGTTGTTTTGTTCTTTGGGATTTGCACGACGGGTCTTACAACTTGGTATCAAAGCCAAGGTTTGCAAACGCTGGGGTCTCTGGGTAGTTATGTCCATTAGGAAACCTTTGCGTTTGACTCTTGAGCTCACTTGTACCTTTATCTTGTTGCGCAAAAATATGCCTCTAGGTAGAGGACGTGGCCGAGGAAGAGGCCGTGGTGCTGGTCATAGAGAAAACTGACAAAGTCCATCAGCTCCTAGTTCCCACGGTTCAAAGCATGAGGAACAACAGAGTCCTCAAAGCAACCCATTAGGCAGTGATCAGAACCCGGAACAACCCGGTTTAGACAGACAGTTGTAACACTTTTTGGGGGAGATTCTTGATTAGTTGAGACCCAAGCCAGAGGAGGAGCAGCGGGTCCACAGAGAAAGGGAAAGGTCATTGAGGCGGCGGGAAATAATGGAAAATCAGGATGTAGTGATAGTTGTTCATATGAGAGATTTGATGAGAGCACACCCACCTACATTCGATGGTTCTAGAGGAGGTCTGGAAGCGGAAACATGGTTAATTAATTTGGATCGATGCTTCGCGATGCACCCCTATGGTAAGAATACCAAAGCTCAGTGCGCAGTCATGCATCTGTGAGGTTTCGCATCCACTTGGTGGCAGCTGGAAGAGCAAAAGTTACATCTGGACATCAGCATGGAAACATGGGAGTTATTTCTGGATAGGTTCAGGGCTCACTTCCTTTCAAATCATTGGAGGCAACGTAGGGTAGATGAGTTTCATGACCTTAAGCAAATGTCAATGTTTGTTGAACAGTATGAGCAGCGATTCTATGAATTGAAGCAGTATGCAGGGATAAGCCATGATGAAGGGATGTTAGTGCAACATTTTGTTCAGGGCTTAAATGCCCGAATTAGTGGTGGCGTACGAGTCTTCAAACCAAAGACGATGGAAATTGCAATTGAAAAGGCTCATTTGGTAGAAGAGAATTTGGCCATGGCCTTGGGTGGTCACATTGGAGTACAGATCGGCAATGCCCCAACATCAGGTTTTGGTTCCAGAGGTGGACAGCCTCAAGCTGCGGGGTCCTCTAAAGGCCATCAAGCACCCACTAATGGTGAGCAGCAACAACACTCCAGTCGAAACCTAAGAACTCTCCATCTTTGCAGGGTGGAAATTCTCAGTTTTGAAGGGATCAGAATCAGAACTGAGCTCGTCAGGAGCATTTTGAACAGCCCGCACCTAGCTTTCAGTAGTCAAATGCTCCTTCCAAGGGCAGAGGATTTGGCCGAGGTACTAGTTTCTACTCATGTGGGAAGCAAGGGAATATCGCTAGATTGTGTCCACAAAAGAGCACCTCGGGATTTAATCAGAGACCAGCCACTTCTGAGCTGACGGTGGGTGATGCGGGCAGGTCACATCGAGCATTTTCCGTAGTTGATGACCGCCAAGCTGGACACCAGGGTGCAGTTGTAGAGGCTACCGGTAGAGGATGAAGGAATGACTTAGGAGCTCGCATGTGAGCTCAAGAGGGTCCGACGGTGACCTAATGTTGAGATCTTGGCGTCATGGGAGGATGCCTCCCGTATCAGGGAATCTTATCCTTTTTTGTTTACTAGCTTCCAGGAGTAAGCCGAATTTAAGGGGGGGAGGATGTAATACCCCTCATGTTGCTGTTTGGACTTGTTATTTTTCTATGGTTTTTCTTGATACTTTGAGACTTTGTTAGTTACTGTTTATTGGTTGGATTGGTGGATTGGATAGTTTAGACTGCTTGATGACTATGCTACTTCATTTGATGACATGGATATTATGATATGACATTATGGTTACATTTGGTTTGGTGATGTTTAATTTGATTTCAGTAGTACATTGTGATGCAGTGGATTAGTAATCATGTTATGATGATATGATGTGATCAGTTAGTTTACCAATGTTATTTTATATTTAATGTTGTAATTGTTATTATAGTTTTGGTGAGGGGACAGTGTAACACCACTTGTTTACGAGTGCCCTGCTACGCTGCAATTCCTTCTCACGATGTGATGTTTTGATTTTATATATATATATATATACATGTTGTACACACCTTGTTTGTATGCAGGAATTGCAAGAACAAAGTCTCGATTCCACTTGCTTCGGTAGGACAGGGTTAGCATTAAATTAACCCAATGGGCATGAAGTTGAAACAGAGATGACAAGGAAGTCACCCCGTCCCAATTTTGTCAAACCGTCTTATGTTTAGTGGTATTGTGCGTCTTTGACCTTTGTCATTTTTGCATTATTATAGTGGTTTTATGTGAGTGTACTTTTGATATTTATTTTACGTTGGTGTGTAGTGTGATGTCATTTAAATAATTAAATGATTTTAATAAATGTTAATAATAGTATTAGAATAGTTTACATTAAAATATAAAAGTCTTATATTAAAAAGCCATGTAATTTATTGAAAGGTGTAAATTAAATTATTTAAAATTGGTGTTTAGATAAATTAATTAAAATAACATGTTGAGGATAATTAATGAAATAAAATAATTAAATGAGTAAAATTTTGTGAATTGCAAGTATAATTTGCAAAAATTAAAATTAAAACAAAAAGTGTTGTTTGAATAGAAAAAAAATCAAGAAAAAAAAAGAAAAAAAGAAAAGGACCAATGAATGTTGAGTTTTTGCCTGAAAAGCTAGTAATGATTTAGAAAACTTCTTTTAATTTTGATTTATGGAGTTTTCAAAAAGAAGAAGACATTCTTTTTATTCAATAGCAAATTTGAGAGACTTTCATTCACGGGAAAATTGACAGAAGCTACACAAAAATATTGAGTTCCGAAAATTGGATCCTCTCTTGTTTCTCTGTAAAATTTATTTAGTTTTCATTGTTTTGGAAGAGAGGCTATTCTGGATTAAAATTTTAGATTAGAGAATTTAGTAAGGAAATCTGGAGTTCTGGAGGAAGAAAGGGGAGCTCTTTGAAAAGGCTGGTTGGAATCAAGAAAAGCTTCAGCAATTCTTCAGCAAACGTAGGACTCCAGGTTCCATTCTCTTCTTTTGATTTCTCTGAATCTGTTTAAAAAATAAATAAATAATGATATTTTGTAGAAGAAAAGAAATCTTATGGAGTTTTAGAAATCTTCTGGGTAGCAAACAAATGAAACAAATTTAAATGGGTCTCTGAAAATGTCCAATATTTCTATGATTTGTTATAAAAAAAAATTATTTCTCCTCTCTAATAAATGCTATTTTTTTTTAATACATATATATCTCTATATATATATATGTGTGTGTGTGTGTGTGTGTGTATCAGCAATACATAAATATATATACTGTGGACATACTGCTGAAAAGATTATGTATTGTTGACATATATATATATATATATATATATACACTGTGTATATATATATACAGTGTATATATATAAATATATATATGTATATATACATATATATTTAAATATTTTATTTATTTCAAAATTCTGTTTTGGCCGACTGTGCTTAAATTCGTGGGCAAAATTATTAAAAATCGGCATATGGTTGTTTTTTTTTTAAAGAAAATTAAATAAAAATAAAAAGTTTTATATGGGTGAAAGGAAGGGATGGCGAAATTCGTACCCTCCCCCTCTCCCCATCGCTGCGGACAGGCTGCCCACAACAGTCTGTAGACTGTTGTGCGCAATAGTCCATAGACTGCTATGCACAGTCCTATGTACAACAGTTGTAAACTGCGATTAATTTTTTATTGTCTTTTATATGTTTTTTTTATATTCATTTTTTTTAATATATTTATATATATATTTATGTATGACATATATGTATATATGTGTGTGTGTGTGTGCACAGATTGCGCAGAAAATTAGTCCGTTCATAATTATATAATGAATTAAATTAAACGAAATTTATATATAAGATATAAATGAAAGTATATTTTGATTTTTTATATATGACTGTAATTTATTTTTGGCAAAATCATGCACCTGAATTATTATGTTTTATTTCAAAATTATTTCATCAAAAATTGGATTTTGGTTATATTGCTTGATTGTGAGTGGAATAAAACAAATTGTGTTATTTAGAATTGTTTTGTAATATCCATGTGTGGATACTGTCATGTTAATTTGCATTGTGGAATCTGGTAAAATTGATTTGGTTATTTTTCTTTATTGTTATATTATTGTTTTTGCTTTCCGATGTGGGAACCCAGTTTGGTTTAGAAACTCATTTATGGATGTTTTGAACCTTAGGATTCCAGAGGTTGATTTTATTGTTGGTCGTTATTCCTCATTTTATGTGCTATTGACGAATCAAGTTATTGGTATTCTTATTTTGAAAGGGTTGTATGAGATTTTGTTGAAACTCTATTCGTGTGCCTTTTAGCGAGATGGGTAATGCCTCACATGTCATTTGTTGAGATTTATGATTTGTTATTTATGGTACAACCCTTGATTGTTGTTTATGTCTTGGGGTCTCTAGGGAGAGTGGCTCTTCGTGGGAGTCAGTGCCTCAAAAGGAGGAAGGGCTCAGGATAACCCACGTAAGAGTTAGATTAACAAGTGAAAACCTAATAATAGAACTTAGGGGGATGGGTAGTAATAACATAATAAGATAATCTTGGATACCTCGTCTATCCATTAGGGTTATCGCAGACTAATGGTAGACTAAGAAGGCCGTGGTTGGAAAAGTCGTTACCTCGTCCTTAGGAGGGGTTAACGGCTCTACATGAGTCACCCTATGGGGTTGGCGCCTCAAGTAGGAGGAAGGGCCAGGATAACCATAGATGGGGGTCGGCACCTCATGTTGGAGGAAGGGCCAGGATAACCCATGTAGGCTATGCGATGACACTCTCCACTAGTTTCCCTTATGCTTGTTTTCTTGGTTACCTTTGGAAGTGTGTTATGATTGTTGTTTTGGATTTACTTTGCAAGTGATTATGGTTGTTGCCTTTGACTTATTTATGATGTGTTATATGGCTTTGAAGGTATTGTGAATGAATCTTGGTTGTCGTTGTTTATGATCTATGTAATCTTTTGATGTTGTTATTGGAGTTATTGTACTATGATTTTCTTATTGGAGTTATTCTTGTGGCATTCTTGGTCACGGTCACTTCCTTGTCACCTCTGAGCACAGGGGGTGGGTTTTTTCTAAAACCCACGTGGTTGGGTGGAACATGCTCCACACCGGTTGGGTTCCCCATCAGCATTCATTCTTCACAGTATCTTTCAGATGGAGCTTGTACCAGATATTCATCTTGTATTTCGGACATTCTTTGTATTATGTATTTATCCCACATGTATGGGAGGTTTTATTGTATCTCATATATTGTGGACATGTAATATATTAAAAGATGATATATTGTTAAGGCACCTTGTAACCATTCATGATTTATGAGATTTATTATGGTTTGTATCATGTGATGTATTTACACTTATGCTTATGGATATATGTATGTTATCTTTTGAAAATGGATATTGTAATGTTTATGTTGGATGTAAGATTAGTTAAGTTATTTAGCTTTATATGTAACATTTTTTTATGAGTTTGTTTATGCGATGTGACCTCGCGTGGCCCAAAGGACTCGATGTTTATGATATTATGGTGTAATGTAATTATGTTTTATGTTTCATTATATGTTTATTTTGTATTATTTAAATAAAAAAATGTGCATCATTTTGTCCTTTGGGGTTTGCATGACAGGCTTTACATGTTCTAGCTTGACAGTTAATCGCTTAGCTTCAATCTAGCTTCTGGTATGAGCAAATGTTAATGTGTGGATCGAATCACTGACTAGGGTTGTCATAAATGACAACACCATATGACATGTGTAGTGTCTCTTGCCAACAATCTCCCCCTTTGGCATTGATGGCAACACTTAGTGAAAAATGACTAAGTGTTAGATCAATACCAACATGAATTACACTACCAACCTTCAAAAATTCAAAACACAACTCCCCCTAAGATGATTAACTAACTTCAAATCAAACAAAATTGCTATGAACAAACTGCATATGTACAAGCATGCTTCACTAACTTACATACACTTGAATATATATGCAAAATTATTCTTTTAAAAGCTCAAACTAGTGTCCCAACTCTTTTTGAGACTCTCCAAAATAGTCATGTGACCACAAAACAGATAGTATTGCATCTCTATTGACTCAAGGTTTGTTGGATCACTGACCGCCATAGCATCTTGCGCTTCCTTCAATGCACTAAGAATTGTCTCCATCTTAGGACCAATCAATCCTCTGAGCTCACAAACTCTTTCAACAATTTTTCCTTCTTCATGCTTCAAAATTTTAATCTTGTCAAGCAGGGATATGACTTGACCTTCTTGCTTTCCAACAGAAATGGTTAGAGGATCAAATGCTGCTAACTGTTTCTCAAATTCCTTCAGTTTCTTTTTAGTGCCTTCAGTGAACTTATACAAAGATAAGAATGACTTATAAATGTTTCCACCTTCAAAAAAAGAACTTTGAATATTCTTTACACAGGTAGCTAACAAATATTTATCATTAGCAATCATTCCCTTCAATCTACCGAACATGTTAGCATCAAACTCTTTATGAACCTTATCCATGGCTAACTTCTCAAGTGACTCAAAGTGAGTACTTATAGAATTGACAAGTTTCTTCAACTGATTGAATGGAGAATCAGATGAGTCCTTGACATATGAAGGTATAATCTTCTCCAAAATACCATATGCAAGATTTAATAGCTCACTATCTTCAATATGAGATTTTAGAATCTCTTCCCTTGGCTTGGCTTGAGCAAATGATGCAACTTTTAGTTTCTCAATGGGAGATAAAGTAGCCAAGTTGATAGGACCTTTAATCAATTCAGGATCAAACTCTTCTTGTTGCTCTTCCAAAAAATCCTTCACTGCCTTTGCAGTGTCTCTTGCTTCCACATGAACCTCCTTTGCTTCAGCCTTCTTCTCTTCAATCACTAATTCTTCCTTGGCTTCAGGAATCTCTACTTCTTCACTTGACAACTCTTTAGGAGCTTTAGTCTCCATAGGAATTTCAGCATCATGTATATCTAGAGGATTCAGAGTATCCTTAAATGTATCTTCTTTTCCTTCTTCTATTACCGGACCGGATGGAACATCTTTAACATGCACTTCTTCAGAAACAACATTGTATCTGTTCTTCAACAAAATTTCCTTAAGGATTTTCTCAGTGTCCTTTGCAACTTCTTCAGTCTGTCCAATCATCAGCTTTTTCACCCTTGTTTTTCTCTTAAAGTCCCTTTTAGCTTCATTGAGAATATTCTTCGTCTCTTCTATAGACATCACCGGACATAGATCAGCAAGTATCCATTCTCTCATTTTCTCTTCTTCAGTTCTTGCATTCACTCTCCTCATCTCTAAAACTTCATACAGACCTTTGGGTAACTCAAACATTATTTCAACAAGAGTCATATTGAAATTATTCAAATACTTTATTGTGCCTTCCTCAAGAATTCTTTGACCAACACTATAAAAGGTGTCATACCATTCACAAAGTGGTCTAAGATTACCATCCTGAATCAAAGCTTTCTCCACTTCTTCTACAAACATACCTGGTTTGTCAATTTTCATCTTTTTCTTTGGTTTCTCTTCACTGTAGGACTTGTCCTTAATGCTCTTGTCCTTCTTCCTCTTTCCTTCTCTACCAGATGTTTTGGCTTGGGATTTCACAGGACTTGACTTCTTTGTAGGACTGGATGAGAGATCAGAGCTCCTTGTGGATCTAGATCTGGTAGAGGATGCTACCGGACTAGCAGACTTAGTTCTAGCTAGCTCTCCTACTTTATCTTGTTCTCTTTTCCTTCTAGCTTCTCTCACAACTTCAGTTGATATACCCATGCTTTCTGCAAAGGCTTCAACTTCTTTTCTTACTCTCCAAATTACCATTGGCTTCTTCAATTGTGTATGAACTTCCATATTCTTTTCCTCAAAGGTGCCAAAACTTTCTTCTGTAGGATCCTGAGGTTTACTCAACAAGTGTTGAGAATATAACTCCAAAATGTGTTCCTCAACCTCATAACCCATAGGCATTATC